>CM062291.1:11924529-12172029 GCA_031216915.1 Pictodentalium vernedei | reverse complement strand
TAGGGGGGGGGGTCATTCATTGTTAGTCTCAAACAGTGAATGGAAACACAGTATTAACAGAATGGCGATTCTTGTGAATATAGTGTCCATTGCACTGTTTCCTAGCTCCATATACTGCAGTCAAACCCGTGAGCTAAACTTTTTATCCCGGCATTTGGCCCCACTTGTCACTTGTGACCCTTCAATGGCCCAGGCCCCATGAGCCTGTTGAGGCTGTGCTTCTGTGGCAGCAAATGTAAATAGAGTAAAATTTAAATGCGATCTTCGTAATACTGCGCATTGACTTAATTCTGAGTCTCATATACAGTAGTTCAAGGTGCTACTCACTACCAAGTACTAACTCAGTATTTTGAACTGAGTGCTGTGTGCGACGAGTCGTTGGGCATCTGTGCTGGCCCTACAGACCTTCCTTTACTTTCGCTAACTTTCGAATTTGTGGAGCTGCAACTCCACTTTTTTCACAAAATGGAAGATCCCTAAAGTAGGGATCGATCACATTTTGATTACAACCCTAATGGTGATGAACCAGTTGTTGCTTGGCACGGAACATTTCCTTTGATTGACAACTCATGAAACACAGTACCAAGTGGCACCTCAAAAGCACTGATTGTGATAAACCAGTTGTTGCTTGGCACTGAACATTTCCTTTGATTGACGTCAGCTTATGAAACACAGTACCAAGTGGCACCTCAAAAGCACTAATTGTGATGAACCAGTTGTTGCTTGATACGGAACATTTCCTTTGATAGACGTCAACTCATGAAACACAGTACCTAGCAGGGTTGACAGGTGACTCATTGCCTGCAGCATCTCAGATTCACTCCATCAATACGTTTTAGTTCTCGCCACAAAGGTGCTAGCTTACGCACGCCAAGACCAGCGCTCCCTAAGTGCCAAACGTGTATAAATGGAGAGGTTGTGTATCCTAGTTTGAAATGCGAATAATGACTATTTTGCCACAGGTTCTCTTGTTCCTCATGTAGATTGGCAAATGCACACATACTTGTCCCCCCGACATGTAACTTGTAAGGAAGTGCTTGTTAACTACGGTAAACAACCCCTATTTCACTGGTAAAATAGAACCCAGTTGCCAACGCGTGGGGTGGAAATCCTCTAAAATGGGTGGCATTGGTATTAACGATTGATAAAACATGACTTTATCTCCATGTTGTGTTCACTTTCAACCACAGTGCATAAATATGAGACCTCAATTACCAGTAAATAAATAAATAATCAGTCCTCCGTGGGACGGCCGTGATGTGTGTGTCTACTTGTCCTATGAGGTAGATTTGTTCTTGTTCAGTGAATCTGAGATGCTGCAGGCAATGAGTCACCTGTCAACCCTGCTAGGTACTGTGTTTCATGAGTTGACGTCTATCAAAGGAAATGTTCCGTATCAAGCAACAACTGGTTCATCACAATTAGTGCTTTTGAGGTGCCACTTGGTACTGTGTTTCATAAGCTGACGTCAATCAAAGGAAATGTTCAGTGCCAAGCAACAACTGGTTTATCACAATCAGTGCTTTTGAGGTGCCACTTGGTACTGTGTTTCATGAGTTGTCAATCAAAGGAAATGTTCCGTGCCAAGCAACAACTGGTTCATCACCATTAGGGTTGTAATCAAAATGTGATCGATCCCTACTTTAGGGATCTTCCATTTTAAGTCTGCCTGGATTGGATGTCCTTTAAAATGGGCAACATGTGTATAAATGATTGGCTAAACTTGACTTTATACCAATGTTGTGGACACACTACGCCTCTGTTTAAAAAAGACACAGTTAAGTCTGGGAGTCCTGTCGTAGATTGCGCGCAAGTGGCGCGTCGCCATGCGCGTTCGTCTATGCGCTATGGTTGTGGTGAGGTTATCGGGTTGTGTACACATACCATATGCACAAATCGTGCCTTAGCTAATGGACCTCCGAGTTTAACCCGGAGTCCATTGGCTGAAGCTTTGCTTGGGCTTGCTATGGGTAACTATGAACATCTGCCATGTTTGGATGTCATTCGATATGGAAGTTGATCGAAATTCCTGCGCGCTTAATTAGGCCAACAGACGCGCACAGTTCGTAACGGGACTTATACTTCTAACTGTAAACTCAAAGACTAATAATAACTTAATTAATTAAGCAAGTCATAATCCCTGTCCTGAGGGTCGGTTTAATATGCAGTACAGCCTGTATCAGAGTGTACCGTTAGGAAACATTTTCGTATTAATGATGCCGAACTGTTGCCTCGTTGTTGCCAGATTGCTACAGCAAACTGACACCGACGAGGCAGTGATCTGGCATCACAGGCACCAGCATTCAATGCCTGACCAGCAGTTCTAAAAGGTATCACTGAACTAAATATCTGAATTTTAAACACCCGCCTTGAAATGTTGCACTCGGAAGTGATGTAATCTCTAAAAATAAACAGCCTTGGAAAAATAAATTGTTTCAATAAATGTTTGAAGCATTCTATTGACATCTTGCATTATTGATGAATATTCCACATAAAAAGAGGGTGATTTGATGACTTTTGGACCTAAAAAATACAATTTACATTTTGTGTGTTTTTGTAGGGAATTCCCTGAAAAATATGTGCACGTGACCGGTACTTCCATTGCAGTCCATTTTTCTCTCTTATTTATTGCATGACCCCCTGTTTTGGGGTCAGAAAAAGTTGTCTGAAGGGCTATACTTGACAAAGATATTTGAATGCCAAAATTAAAGTGATGCGATCATATTTGGTTTGCCTGAACGTTATAATGGTCGCCTATGGGAAAATATTTAGTTCCGTGATTGTAGAAGTGTTTAGTTAAAATTCGTTCATTAATTTTCGTGGCATTTAGGTAACATAACATTAGTATGGAGTTATTGGCGTGTTGTTTGCTCCGTGAGCTTTTTACCAAATTGTAGGCTGTACTGATGATTCATCATGACAGCTTAATGACGTGATTAATATATGCGGCTTAAACATTCTTCCTCGTTCTTTCGCGACCCCTTCCCCGATTGATATATTATACCATTCCACCTCCTTTATATATGTTATCTTTTGTTTTCATGTACATACGGAAACCTTCTAAACTCCGTCAGTTATTTCGTTCTTTTTACTATCACAATTCTAGTTAGGCCAGCTTGAAGACACTTTCGCTTGCGAAAACTAATAAGACAAATTATTTAGAAACATCGACAGGCTAGACAGTAGTTTATGATGTGCTGCCTCGAATCATATCGTGCCCGGATTGGCACTTTCAACCTCAAAGTCTATTGTAATAGTTTAACCCTTTACCTAACGAATCTCCCGCATCCGCCCGCGTAATATGCAAATTCAGCAGTTGAAAAAATAGTATTTTTCAAAAAAATTTAAGAAAACCATATCATGTGACCCCTCGTTGGAACAAGCTCGTCGAGCTCGTTCCAACGAGGGGTCACATGATATGGTTTTGTTGAAATTTTTTGAAAAATTAAAAAAAATGATATTTAAAATAATAAATTTTGATATCGTCTGCGTTGGGTAAAGGGTTAAAGCATTGTTTGTCGAAAGATAGATCTATCTGTGTTTTAATTTACCTGCTCTTACGTCCCAGCGGGGTTGGGCTGCATAAAAGTTTTACCACTATGGTTGCTTTGTTCCTTGGCCACTACACTGAGTCCGCTACTTCTCATTCCGTAAGTTCTTCTGATGAAGTGCAACATCCGTACAAGGGTGTGAATGTCTCGAAGATTGCGCATACCTTGAAAATACTGATATTAACTTCCATTATACTCTCATTGTTCTACTTGATCGTAAGTTTACTATTGTCCGGTGACATTGAACCTAACCCAGGTCCAAACTCCTTTAACTTTGTTCATGACCGGAATACTTTAAAAAATTGTCCATCTCAACATACAGAGTTTAAAACCCAAACTAGATATTGTTCAATGCGAATTTCCATCATTTGACATTGTGGCCTTGTCCGAGACATGGTTACAGGGCAGCGATCCAACATCCGATGTACTTCTCCTTGCGTTACAAGAACCTTTGCGATTTAATCGCCCAACAAGGGGAGGTGGTGTTGCAATTTACATTAAAGACGGTATTTCATTTCGACCCAGACCTGATCTGCATGCGTTGAACACCGAATGCCTATAGGCTGAAGTATTCACAATAGGGAATAGATCGTTATTGTTAGGGGTATTCTACCGGCCACCCAACAGTCTCCTCGTCGTATGGGAAGCCATATTGTTAGGGGTATTCTACCGGCCACCCAACAGTCTCCCCGACACATGGGAAGCCATATCAGCATCGATTGAAAAAGCCAGAGACACCTTAATTCTCGATTTAATTGCCACCGGTGATTTCAACGACAACCAAGTTATTTCCCCCAGAAGCGGCTTTTCCGGACTATTACATTATTTTAACTTAAGACAGGTTGTTAGTGAGCCAACCTGCTTCACTGGGTCATCGGCTTCATTACTGGATCTCGTTGCACTTAGCGACACAGTCGTCATGAAAGCATGTGAGGTCCTTGAACCGATTATCCCAGACATGACACGTTACCATTGTCCCATTTCAATTGAAGTTGATTTTTTAAAACCACCCCTCTCTCATTCAAGAGGAGGATATGGCTTTATTCCCAGGGCAATTATGAAGCGTTGAATGAGGCCCTTACCAACGTCGACTGGAGCTCTCTCTTTGATAATCCTTGCCTCGATACAATAGGTTCAAATTTTACCGACAAAATACTCGATACTGCTTCCATCCACAAACCCAACAAATGTATTACCACCCGAATAAACCAACCGAAATGGATGCATAATGAAATAAGATTACTGATTAGACAGAGAAAACGTTTATATCGCATTGCTAAAAGCACTGATATTCGACATGCCTGGGCTAAATACAAACTGAAACGGAACGAAGTTGTATCGGCTACTAGGAAGGCCAAAGTGTTATACTTGTCCAAAGTCTAGTCCACTCTACTAAGTAGCGAAACACCACCATCACGGCGGTGGAAGACTCTGAAAACATTCATCGGTAGCAATAACGCGGTTGGAATTCCAACTCTCGTCCATTCAAATAAAATATACTCCTCACGTGTTGAGAAAGCTGTAGTGTTCAATGAATATTTCAGTTCTATCTCAACAGTTGATGACTCGAATAGACGCACCCCCCTGTGTTTCTGATAGTATTGATTGTGTTACCCTGCACTGTAGCGAATTATATTCGGCAATGAAGTCGATTAAAATGTCCAAGGCGTCTGGTCCAGATCTAATAAGTCCGCGTCTCCTCAAAGAATGTAAATCCTCTTTATGTGAGCCACTCTCGATCCTATTTAATATATTAATGAATAATTCGTACTTCCCGTCACTGTGGAAAAAAGCAAACGTCTCCCAGTCTTAAAAAAACAAACCTCCAATTCTGTTACTAATTATCGTCCAATATCTTTGATCAGTTATGTTGGTAAAATATTTGAAAAATGTGTATTCAAGCGTTTGTGGGAGTTCCTAATTGACACTAACGTCCTCAGTCAATTTCAGTCGGGTTTTACACCCGGTGACTCAACTGTCCTCCAGCTGACTGACACACACGATGAATTCTGTCGTGCCCTTGATGAAGGCAAAGAAGTTAGGGTTGTTTTCTGTGATATCGGTAAGGCCTTTGACAACGTATGGCATGCTGGTCTTATCTACAAGCTGGGGAGTATTGGCGTTTCGGGTGAACTTCTTCTGTTCTTAAAATATACGTACCTTGCAGATAGATTGCAACGAGTTGTGATATCGCCGGAGACATCCTCGTGGAGAGCCATCAATGCCGGTGTTCCCCAAGGGTTGAACCTCGGGCCCTTATTGTTCCTTATATACATTAATGACATTACCAAAGATCTACTGAGTAGTATACGCCTCTTTGCAGATGATACTTCTTTATATCTAATTATAGAGAACCCTGATCAAGCCTCGACCTTAATCAATCATGATTTGGCATTAATAGAACATTGGGCTAAAACATGGTTGGTCGAGTTTAATCCAAACAAAACAGAGGGTATGTTAGTATCGCGAAAAAGCAGCTTCATCTCCCATCCACCCTTATTCTTTGGCGGTTCTCAGATATTCGAAGTCTCCAACCATAAACACTTAGGAGTTATATTAAATAGCACATGTACATGGAACGACCATACCGACCATACTTGTTCCAAAGCCTGGTCTCGCTTAGACTTATTGAGGAGGCACAAATGTAAGCTAGACCGTAGTGTCTTAAAACGAATATATATTTTGCCTTTATTAGGCCTCTTCTTGAATATGCGGATACCGTATGGGATAACTGCACTGTAACCAAAGTGGGGGAGCTAGAGAAAATACTGATTGCAGCGGCAAGGATCATTATGGGGGCAACCGTTAGTGCAAATAAGTCCTTACTTTACTCAGAAACACGTTGGGACCCATTGCAAGAAAGACGGCGCAAACACAAGCTAATTCAATTCTTCAAAATGTATCATCGCATGGTACCTGCACTCATCCCCAGTAAAGTACCCCCACTTGCCTCAGAGACCAATCCATCACTCAGTCTCCGATCGAGTCAAAGCCAATGTGTTCCTTTTTGTCAAACCGAACTGTACAAGTCTTCCTTCATCTCCATCGTCACTGACCAATGGAATAACCTGCCCGTGTTTGTCCGCGAGAACTCGTCTTTGATTCATTTCAAGACTTTCCTAAACGTTGGTAATCAACGACCTCCAAAGTTCTTTAGTAAAGCGAAATCTCGCTCAGCACAACTATATCATTGCAGGATACGGCAGGGGTGTAATAACCTTTATTCCCACTTATATGATAGTCATCTATCGCCAAATCCCTTATGTCAGTGCGGTGAGTAAGGGACCCCCGATCATTTTCTCCAGTATTGTCCAGTTTTCACAGACGCTCGTAATTACACAATGAATCTGCTCCCTTTTGGAGCAGCCACAACTACACTTCTTTTTGGTTCAGAATTCCTGAACAACAAAGATAACCGCCTCATCTTCGAAGTGGTACATAATTTTATATTATCAAGTAAGCGATTTCAGTGACTACGTTCGAGAACAGTACTAACCCATTAGATATAATCTAATTTTATCACAAATATTATTAACAAATTCCTTCGTGGAGACCCCATGAAGTGAAGTAGTGCTTGTTTCCTGTGGTAAGCAAGTTCTGTTTCACTGGTATAAAAGGACCCAGTCACTAATGTTTGAGGTCATTTAAATGGACAACATATGTATCAGCGATTGAATAAACTTGACTTCATGTCCATGCTGTGGTCGCGATTAGCCATTGTGTATAAATATCTGATCTTAATCACCATTAAAAATTAAATTAAATAAATACTAACAAACTAGCGTAACAGAACGAATATACCATGCCACACCATTCAACTTTCTTTGCAGCTCAACGCCACCTCGAATGTCTTCACAGACTCTATCCACAATTATTTACCAAACGAATTAAATGAAACTATCTTCCTCCACACGCCCTACTCACATGTATAGTTATCGCATGATGTATTCAAGCTGGCTAAGATTTGTTTTTTGTTTTTTTGTTTTTTTTCCAAAGCGTTCTTATCTTATTCACCTTGTAGTTTAAACATTCTTACATGTCGTTTCCCGGAGGTCCCCGTCTCCACCTTCCGTGGTGGCTGACACTGTCAGTCCTATTAACAAAACTCTAATTCAACTTTTATTATCCTCTCAAGTTTGGACTCGGAAACATGGCTCGGGACCCCCTTTGGCGTGAGCGCGTTGAGCCCGTTCTAATGGGGATCACGAACTGTGTTCTTGGAGCAGTTAAAAAATGTTTAGTGGTTAAAGAAGTCTTTTGTATGCCTTTGTTATGTATCCGCGTTGGGCATGAGATTAATCTGTTGTATGAGAGACGGGGGCCTCGGGTGACGATATGTGAGCTCAACTACTGACTTATTCCAGACGCTCGTGTGACATATACAAACCCTAAACTAAATTGTAAAATCACTCATTTCGGTCACTGATATTTGTAACTCTTTGTAATCTTATTCTGGGTGGAAACGGCCTTGTATAAGCTCATAGCTTTCTGCCGAATCCACATCACTGTATGTAATGATTCTTTATATGCTTTTATTCTCTTCAAATAAATAATGTTTTAACTAATAATGCTGAGGATGACGTGATCAAATTTCCTACGGAATGTCGTGGAGTTCTATAAATGAATCTAGATAAGACGGGGTCAAGGCGTTGTCTCTTACCGAATGATGCGTATCCTTATAATTTAATCCAACAGCTCACAAAATATTAAAAAATTTATCCCTAAATATATAAAACCCGTGTAATGATATTTAGTACACGCCTGTTCTACGTAATTCCCATCTTCAGCAACACTTAACCATGCGGAAAATGGAAATCTCTTCCGCACATAACGGAAATCGTTGACGGACTATTTTTAAATAAAAGCGAAATTTCACTGGAATTTTCTACAAATCGTGCAACGCAATTACAGTTTGAATCTATAGCGATAGCTGAAAATCGGTCCTTGAGTTCCAATATGTTCCATGTGCCAGTAGGCTGCCAGTAGGCACATAGAACACATTGGATCGCAGGGGACGAAATAGTAACACTGGTTCCCCTCGCAAATTTGGTTGGCGATAAAATGAAAATGTGTTCTTTGTGTTTATAGTTGTCAAATGAATTCCTGAGTGTCCTAATAAGTCTTTTTAACAGTCAGAACGACACACGCGTGTGAATGGGTTAATCGATATGGCACTTGTGCAATCGCGGAAGGATAAAACTCGATGTCCGCGGCCTCTCGTTTTATCCTTCCGCGGTGACACTCGTGCCATATCGATACACCCAGTTACATGCGTCTGTCGTTCTGTGTATATATGTTTATGTGTCAACGGTCGAATTTCGTTTTTAAAATCTGACGAAACCTCCAATTGCCACGAGTCTGACAGCAATACAATGTCGGTAGTGTTACGGGTGGAGGAAGACGGAGTATCAGGAGAGATCCACCGAGCAATGGCGCATAACTGTAACTGTCACTTTCCAATTTGATAACCCTGGACAAGTTAAAATTGGTTGAAGTGAGATTTACCACTGACGTGCAGTACAAGCAGGTTTAATATTGGTTGAAGTGAGATGTATCAATGACTTCGTGAATTCCACAAGGTTCGCTAGAGTGAATATTCCAGATGCAAGCTGGACTACATCATTGAGTTTCCCTTGCGTCGCTAGAGTGAATATTCCAAATGTAGACAAGACTACATTATTGAGCTTCCCTAGTTTCGCTAGAGTGAATGTCCCAGATGTAGGGCGACTACATCATTGAGTTATCCACGCTTCTCTAGAGTGAATATTCTAGCTGTGGAGAGGACTACATCACTGAGTTCCCCACGCAACTCTGGAGTGAATATTCCAGATGTCGGGAGGACTACATCATTGAGTTCCCCACGCAATTCTAGAGTGAATATTCCAGATTTAGGGAGACTACATCATTGAGTTCCCCACGCAACTCTAGAGTGAATATTCCAGATGTCGGGAGGTCTACATCATTGAGTTCCTCACGGAATTCTAGAGTGAATATTCTAGCTGTGGAGAGGACTACATCACTGAGTTCCACACGCAACCCTGGAGTGAATATTCCAGATGTATGGAGGACTGTATCATTGAGTTCCCCTTGCTTTGCTAGAGTAAATATCCTAGATATAGGGAGGACTGTATCATTGAGTTCCCCATGCTTTGCTAGAGTAAATATCCTAGATATAGGGAGGACTGTATTATTGAGTTTCGCATGCTAGAGTAAATATCCTAGATATAGGGAGGACTGTATCATTGAGTTCCGCATGCTTTGCTAGAGTAAATATCCTAGATGTAGGGAGGACTGTATCATTGAATTCCGCATGCTTTGCTAGAGTAAATATCCTAGGTGTAGGGAGGACTGTATCATTGTGTTCTCCATGCTTTGATAGAGTAAATATCCTAGATGTAGGGAGGACTGTATCATTGTGTTCCCCATGCTTTGCTAGAGTAAATATCCTAGATGTAGGGAGGACTGTATCATTGAGTGCCGCACGCTTTGCTAGAGCAAATATCCTAGATGTATGGAGGACTGTATCATTGTGTTCCCCGTGCTTTGCTAGAGTAAATATCCTAGATGTAGGGAGGACTGTATCATTGTGTTCCCCATGCTTTGCTAGAGTAAATATTCTAGTTGTAGGGAGGACTGTATCATTGAGTTCCGCATGCTTCGCTAGAGAGAATATTCCAGATATAGAGAGGACTACATCATTGAGTTTTTCACGTTTCTCTAGAGTGAATATTCCAGATGTAGGGGGGGGGGGACTACATCATTTAGCTCAGTACGCTCCGCTAGGGTGAATATTCCAGATGTAGAGAGGGGTAGAGGGGTACATCACTGAGTTTCACACGGTTCGCGAGAGTGCATATTCTAGATGTGGGAAGGACTGCATCAATGAGTGCCCAAGGCATCTCAAGAGTGAATATTCCAGTCGCCAGGTCTAAAAGAAAAAGGTCTAAAAATGTCTAAAAACTCTAGAACTCCAAAACCAAAAGGTAAAATTGGAAATCTTTATGTGATCCTCACCAGGTATCTTCCATCAGAGTCAGATGCAGTGCTGGAGTCAAAGTTTGTTTAACGGGAGTGACAGACAGACAGACAGACAGACAGACAGACAGACAGACAGACAGACAGACAGACAGACAGACAGACAGACAGACAGACAGACAGACAGACAGACAGACAGACAGACAGACAGACAGACAGACAGACAGACAGACAGACAGACAGACAGACAGACAGACAGACAGACAGACAGACAGACAGACAGACAGACAGACAGACAGACAGACAGACAATCTGGCTATGTCAACTCCGTACGGTATAGATCAAATGTAAATATTCGGAATATGTATACTACAGATATGAACTTTTATATAAAACTATACCGTTGAATAAATATCAATATAAATATCAGTATCTCCACGCTTCTCTGGAGTGAATATTCCACATGTAGGGAGGACTACACCATTAAGTTCACCACTCTTCTCTAGAGTGAATATTCCACATGTAGGGAGGACTACACCATTAAGTTCACCACTCTTCTCTAGAGTGAATATTCCAAATGTAGGGAGGACTACACCATTAAGTTCACCACTCTTCTCTAGAGTGAATATTCTAAATGTAGGGAGGACTACACCATTAAGTTCACCACTCTTCTCTAGAGTGAATATTCTAAATGTAGGGAGGACTACACCATTAAGTTCACCACTCTTCTCTAGAGAGAATATTCCAAATGTAGGGAGGACTACACCATTAAGTTCACCACTCTTCTCTAGAGTGAATATCCCAGATGTAGGGAGAACTACACCATTAAGTTCACCACTCTTATCTAGAGTGAATATCCTAGATGTAAGAAGAACTACATAACTGAGGTCCCCATGCTTCGCCCGAGTGAATATTCCACATGTAGGGAGGACTACATTACTGAGTTTTCTACGCTTCTCTAGAGTGAATATACAAGATGTAGGGAGGACTATATCATTGACCCCCCTCCCCCGATAAATCGTCTGAATTGATGAGCCCCGCCCCCCTACTTCTTAATTCCCATGGAAAGATTCCCCGACAATTCGTCAATGATTGGTGAAATGATGAGCCCTCCCCCTCCCCTATTTCTTACTTTTCACGGGAAGACCTCCAGCAAATCTTCAATGATTGCTGAAATGGTGAACCCCACTTCCCTACTCTTAATCCCCACAGGGAGATGCCCCAACAAATCGTCTGTTGATTGCTGAAAGGATGAGCCCCTCTCCCCTACTTCAAACCTTTCACGGGAAGACCCCTCGCAAATCGTCAATGATTGTTGAAATGATGACCCCCCCCCCCCTACTTCTTACTTTTTACGGGAAGACCTCCACAAAATCGCGAATGATTGCTAAAATGATGAGCCCCGCCCCTTACTTCTTAATTCCCATGGGAAGATCCCCGGAAATCGTCAATGATTGCTGAAATGATGAGTCCCCCTTCCCTACTTCTTAATTCCCACGGGAAGACCACCCGACAAATCGTCAATGATTGCTGAAATGACGAGTCCCCCTTCCCTACTTCTTAATTCCCACGGGAAGACCCCCCCCCCCCCCCCCCGACAAATCGTCAATGATTGCTGAAATGATGAGTCCCCCTCCACTACGTTTTCATTCCCCCGGGAAGACCTCCCGACAAATTGATTGCCGAAATGATGAGTCCCCATCCCTTACTTCTTAATTTCAACGGGAAGACTCCCGACAAATCGTCAATGATTGCTGAAATGATGAGTCCCCATCCCTTACTTCTTGATTCCCACGGGAAGATACCCCGACAAATCCTCAATGATTGCTGAAATGATGAGTCCCTCTCCCCTACTCTTAATTCCCACGGGTAGACCCCGACTAATCGTCAATGATTGTTGAAATGATGAGTCCCCCTCCCCATGATTGTTGAAATGGTGAGTCCCCTACCCACTCTTAATTCCAACGGGAAGACCCCCGACAAATCGTCAATGATTGCTGAAATAACGAGTCCCCCTCACCTACTTCTTAATTCCCACGGGAAGATCCCCCGACAAATCGTCAATGATTGCTGAAATAACGAGTCCCCCTCACCTACTTCTTAATTCCAACGGGAAGATCCCCCGACAAATCGTCAATGATTGCTGAAATGATGAGTCCCCTCCTCCCCTGCTTCTTAATTCCCACGGGAAGACCCTCCCGACAAATCGTCAATGATTGCTGAAATAACGAGTCCCCCTCACCTACTTCTTAATTCCCACGGGAAGATCCCCCGACAAATCGTCAATGATTGCTGAAATAACGAGTCCCCCTCACCTACTTCTTAATTCCAACGGGAAGATCCCCCGACAAATCGTCAATGATTGCTGAAATGATGAGTCCCCTCCTCCCCTGCTTCTTAATTCCCACGGGAAGACCCTCCCGACAAATCGTCAATGATTGCTGAAATAACGAGTCCCCCTCACCTACTTCTTAATTCCCACGGGAAGACCCTCCCGACAAATCGTCAATGATTGCTGAAATAACGAGTCCCCTCCTCCCCTGCTTCTTAATTTCCACGGGAAGACCCTCCCGACAAATCGTCAATGATTGCTGAAATAACGAGTCCCCTTCACCTACTTCTTAATTCCCACGGGAAGACCCTCCCGACAAATCGTCAATGATTGCTGAAATAACGAGTCCCCCTCACCTACTTCTTAATTCCCACGGGAAGACCCTCCCGACAAATCGTCAATGATTGCTGAAATGATGAGTCCCCTCCTCCCCTGCTTCTTAATTCTCACGGGAAGACCCTCCCGACAAATCGTCAATGATTGCTGAAATGATGAGTCTCCCCCTCCCCTACTTTTAATTCCAACGGAAAGATTCCCCGACAAATCATCAATGATTACTGAAATGAGCCCCCCTTCCCCCAACTTCTTAATTCCCACGGGAAGACCCCTGCTCTTAATTCCCACTGGAAGTTTTCCCGACAAATCGTCAATGATTGCTGAAATAATGAGCCCCCCCCCCCCCCTCTCTACTTCTTAATTCCCACGGGAAGGTTCCCCCCCCCCCCCGACAAATCGTCAATGATTGCTGAAATGAGTGTCGAGTACATAACATATTTATTACAAGGAGATGACATGTAGACCGTCAATCTGGCTCTGTCATCTCCGTGCGGTATATACATGTGCATTATATATTGTTATAATAACCATGTAATCAAATCTGTTATGCATGTATAATTATACCGCAAAATAAAAAATCTGAATCTGAATCTGAATGCCGAGTCGCCCCGTCCCCTACTTCTTATTTCCCATGGAAAGATTCCCTGACAAATCGTAAAGGATTGCGGAAATGATGAGTCCCCCCACCCTACTTGTTAATTCTCACAGGAAGCCCCTCCACCCCCCCCCCCGACAAATCGTCAATGATTGCTGAAATGATGAGCCCCCCCCCCCCCCCCGTCCCCTACTTCTTAATTCCCACGGGAAGATCCACCGACAAATCGTCAATGATTGCTGAAATGATGAGTCCCCCGTCCCTACTTCTTAATTCTCACGGGAAGAACCCCTTCCCGACAAATCGTCAATGATTTCTGAAATGATGAATCCCCCGTTCGTTACTTCTTAATTCCCACAGGAAGACCCCCTCCCCCAGACAAATCGTCAATGATTGCTGAAATGATGAGTCCCCTTCTATACTTCTTAAATCCCACGGGAAGATCCCCCGACAAATCGTCAATGATTGATGAAATGATGAGTCCCCCTCCCCCACTTCTAAATTCCGACGGGAAGATCCCCGACAAATCGTCAATGATTGCAGAAAATCGTCATAATAACAATTTGGCCGGCCGCTGATTTGTCGCGGTTCTCGTATGAGAAGGCCTTGGTTACCCCTGTTCTACCAACTGCCTTCCTATTCCAACGCTTCTTCTCTCCTCCCAACACCCGGAGACGAACTGCTTGATGACATCCCTTTCCCCATTCTTCCCAATCTCTCCGATTAGCATATTAACCTCTCCTTTGAGTCGCCCCTAACCACATATCCTTTCAATCTCCCATCTCACTTCCCCCTTATACTCCCCGTGAATCTTGTTCTTTCAGACTGGAATTTTGGGCATTCTAGAAGAAAGTGTTCCAGGGTCTCCACCACGCCCAAATTACACATCAGGCACTCCTTTTCACTGTTTTTTTCTCCAATTTTCCATCTCCAGGGACCGCGACCTCAGCTTGAACAGCAGTGACCCCCCAAAGGTGCCATCAAGGTACTCTTCAAAACCAGGCTTCTCTTTATCACGCAGGCCACCCATAGGTCCCTTTGATTTGACCCACTCTCGCCAATTACGGTTACAATCCTCCATGACCCTTTCTCTGACGATCTTTTTACCCTGGTTTGCCCCAACGTCAAGGTCCGAGATCTCCAATGAGTAGTTTTCTACTAGCTCCCTCGCTTGGACCATCGGCTATCGGGGAGATTTACCAAATAAATAAGATAACCGAGTTTCAATAGGTCTATCCTGTCCTTGATCCTCATCCACTCAAGCTCACCCCGATTGCTTCTAGCGCTGTGGCATTACTCGACCCTGTTATCCATCGGCCTGCATTGTTCTGCAGGATTTCCAAGCTTTTAACAGCCGTATGGTTTAGGGGTACATCTTCCGTACCGTATGTTATACTTGGCAGACCCACTATTTCCCAAATAGTTTTCCCAACGAAAACCTTATTGAATCTGTTTCTCCCTATAAGTTTCATTTGGTTAAGGATTCGCTTCCCCTTCAGAATCAATTTATTTTTGTGGTTTCGGTAGATGCCTCTTCCTGTGATGTATATATTTACCCCAGGTACTCATAGTCACTAGTCTCTCCTACACCAAGAAGTTTGCTGCTACCTTCCGGAATGCAGAACTCCCCCACTCTCCACCTTCGAGTGGGGTCCACTTTGCGGCCTATAGGTACAACTTTGCTCTTGCTTTCATTAAGTTCGAGTCTCCATTTGCTCCCATATTTCTCAACAATTTCCAGCATCTTCGCTAGCCCCTCTTGGCTTTCTGACACTAGCATCATATCGTCTTCAAAACATAACCCTGGTATCTTCATATTCCCAACTGCAACCCCCTCGTCGCTATGCAGGAGTTAATCTCCTAAACCTTTGATGTACAATGCAAAAAGAATTGGCGAAAGGATACACTCCTGTTTTAGGTCTATCTCCATAGGCACACATTTTGCTGTAATGTTTCCCAGGCTAAGTTCACTCTGTACATCTTTATATAATGCTTTCATAATCCCCAAAAAACTCGCCTCCCAAGCCCAGAGCCTCCAGCTTGCGCCACATACACTTCCTCCATACTCTATCGTATGCCTCTTTAACATCCAAAATGGCCATAAACATCTTTTTCTTTTTTGCTTTCGCGAATTCTATCATTTGGGATAGCGTGAAAAAAGGGTCAGTGACTCTTCTTCCCTTCCTGAAGCCATACTGGATTTTTCCCAAAAAACCCTTCTCTTCAATAACCTCCTCTAATCTCCCATACAGGACTTTACAAAAGACTTTTCCAATGTTGCTGCTGACAGAGATCCCTCGATAGTTATCCAAGACGTCTTTTCCCGCTTTTTGTGAATAAATGTCACTTTATTTTCCCTCCACTCCTTTGGGATTTCTTGTTTTTCTATGGCTAAATTGAATAGGGCAGTTAGGCTTTCCAAGAGTTCCTGTCCTCATTTTTGATAAACTCATTAGGAATTTTGTCCACCCTCCCGCTTTTCCATTCCTTAATTTTGAGATCACCCTTCGCACCTCCTCCGTTTTGATTTCGCTGCACACGAAGTTCGATAGATTTTCCTCGACCTGTTTCGGGCACTCTGGTGGGTTCCCAATGCCCCATAGCTTATCGTTTACCTTTTTCCAGTGCTTAACTAGTTCTAATGCGATTTGATCTCGCTCTTCTGTAACTCTGCCATCTACTTTAATACTCTGTGGGTTACTTCCTTTGTTACGTTTGTTCACCCATTTCCAAAATACGTTGGAACTCGACCCACTGTCGTTCTTATCGTTCTAATAAGACTGCTATTTCGCACTCTCCGATTGTCGTCTTTAATCTTATTTACTTTATGTCGTGCTTGGTGGTATTCTTCCTTTGCTACCATGGCCTCATTGCTTTCCACCTCATTAAGTTTTCTACTTCTCCTGTATGCAGCACATTTAGCATTTCTATCGTTCATTCTGTTCCCAAGTCCCCGTGTTGGCACCCTAATCTTTCCTACACTTTCCTTCCCTGCCTCCACTAGGCTCGCAACTATGGTGTCGGCCATCTTCTGGACAATGCCCCCCCCCCCCCTTGTGTACGGTTGCAAGCTTTGGTTTCAGTTTTTCTTCGAACTTCGCTCAGTCAGCATCCTTTTCGAGTTCCCAAAACTCCTTGAAGCTTCCTCTGCTTTTATCTAGGTTATTGGCCCTGATTGTCACTATAATCAAGTTGTGATCACTATCCAACTCCATTTTGCCCTCATCATCCACTACTACCCCTATCACATCCCTCCATAAATTAATATCTGTGAGAATGTAGTCGATTATTGATTTTCTGTCGTTTCTCTCCCAGGTCCATTTCCCCTTACACCTCGCGTCCCTGTTCAGACCGAGCTCATTTGTGAAGTCCAACAGCTTCCTTCTATTCCTGTTGACTTTATTGACCCCACCCTCTATGCCTTCTTCCTTATCACCTATGTGTCCATTAAAGTCGCCCATCAGAATTATACCGAGCCCCCTGTTTTCTAGTTCAGTGATATTGGACCTTAGTGTTGAGTATATCGAGTCATTCCACTCGGGTTTACTTCCCTCCACCGCATAGTGCACAATCCCAAGGGCAATACTTTTGTTTCTCAGATTGATCTTTACCCATCCAATTTCTTTCGATACCTCAGGCGGGGTGATGACATCTTCCAGATCTGTGATCAGCGACGGTTTTAAATTCTCTTTAATTTTCTGGCCTTCCGTTCGCCCTACACCTATCTACACGCACCCGCTTACCTGCCACGTCTCGCTTAAGCCCATGACATCAACTCCTCTACCTCGATCAATGTAGCAATTTCGCTTACTTTCCGGTGGAGACCCTGGATGTCGCTATAACCCACTTTCAGGGTACCGAGGTTCATTGGCTTCCGCCTACTGGGCCCATTGTTTTTTGGCGCTAGCCTTGGTAAACTTATTCTGTCCCCCTCTCTCTTGTTCGCCCCACCTATGCTATGTCCACTCTAGTTATACTTACCTCTGACCTCCCAACCCGCTCCTCTCCAGAAAAGGCTCTGCTACCAGTAGAATGATTGCTCAAATGATGAGTCCCGACCTTATTTCTTAATTTTCACGGGAAGATCCTACGCAAGAGCAGACAATTGAAAGAATACCGAATTGGGAGGGGGGACAAACAGTCAATATAAGGTTCCAATCAACAGTTTCACAATATTGCATAGGAGTAAAATTTTAAACATAGGGAATACGTTGAAACTAATGCAATGTAAATTGGAGATATATTTTTAGTATCAGATATATGATTATATTAGGTATCACTGAACTAAATATTTTAATTTGTAATACTCGCCTTGAAATGTTGCACTCGGAACTGATGTAATCTCTAAAAATAAACAGCCTTGGGAAAATAAATTGTTTCAATAAATGTTTGAAGCATTCTATTGACATCTTGCATTATTGATGAATATTCCACATAAAAAAGAGGGTGATTTGATGACTTTTGGACCTATAAAATACAATTTACATTTTGTGTGTTTTTGTAGGGAATTTCCTGAAAGATATGTACACGTGACCGGTACTTCCCTTGCTGTCAATTTTTCTCTCTTATTTGTTGCATGACCCCCTGTTTTGGGGTCAGAAAAAGTTGTCTGAAGGGCTATACTTGACAAAGATATTTGAATGCCAAAATTAAAGTGATGCGATCATATTTTGTTTTGCCTGAACGTTATAATGGTCGCCTATAAGAAAATATTTAGTTCTGTGATATCATTAGACTATTTATTGGACAAGAGAATTTGAATTTTGGTCACAGGACATTGGGGTAAATTACCAGAGGGATTATGGGAAACAGTCGCTACGAAAAATTTGCTATTCTTTATAATGTTGTTACCAGGCATGTAACTCAAAATGAAATCGAAACATATAAATTCTTTTTCACAGTTTAGAAACAGGGGGTAACATGCTCCAGGGTTAGGTAGCTGGAAGTAGTGGGACAAATCTGCTTTTTAGGCTGCTGTGTGACTGAAAATGACTGGAATCGGTATTTTTTCATGCAATTTTGCAGGTTGAAGTCTTGCCCACATTCGGATTGTTCATTTCTACTTTGCCAGATAGTGTTATATGTTTTTAGTGGATTTGGGAAATGTAAAACATGTTATGGGTTAGACAACTAAATTAAAGAGTATTTGCATCTGAAAAGCGTGTATGGCATGCCATTTTTGGAAATGCCTGAAAAACTCTGGAGCGGAACCTTAGAGCACAGTAATATAATAACACTTTGGCCAGCCGCTGATTTGTCGCGGTTCTCCGACGAGAAGGGCATGGTTACCCCTGTACTCCCAACTGCTTCCCTATTCCCACGCTTCTCCTCTCCTCCCAACATTCGGAGACGAACTGCTTGATGATATCCCTTGTCCCATTCTTCCCAATCTCCCCGATTAGCATATTAACCCTCTCCTTTGAGTCTCCCCCTAACCACATGTCCTTCATTCTTCCATCCCACTTCCCCATTATACTCCCAGTGAATCTCATTCTTTTAGACTGATACTTTGAGCATTCTAGAAGAAAGTGTTCCAGGGTCTCCACCATGTCCAAGTTACACATCTGGCACTCCCTTTCACCGTCTTTCCCAATTTTTTTCCTCAGCTCCAGGGATCGGGACCTCAGCTTGAACAACAGTGACCCCCCAAAGGTGCCATCAAGGTACTCTTCAAAACCTGGCTTCTCTTTATCACGCAGGCCACCAAAGACCTCTTTGATTTGACCCCCTCTCGCCAATTACGGTTACAATCCTCCATGACCCTTTCTCTGACGATTTTTTTACCCTGGTTTGCCCCAACGTCCAGGTCCGAGATCTCCAATGAGTAGTTCTCTACTAGCTCCCTCACTTGGACCATCCACCCCGTTTTGATATTTGAGTTGAAAATTCTCAGGAACATTACTTTTCACCATCGGCTGTCGGGGAGATTTACCAAATAATTAAGATAACCGAGCTTCAACAGGTCTATCCTGTCCTTGACCCTCATCCCCCCAAGCTCACCCCTGATTGCTTCCAGAGCTGCGGCATTACTCGACCCCATTATCCATGGGCCTGCATCGTTCTGCAGGATTTCCAAGCTCTTTACGGCCGTCTGGTTTAGGGGTACCACTTCCGTACCGTATGTTATACTTGGCAGCCCCACCATTTCTCAAATGGTTTTCCCCACGAAAACCTTATTGAAACTGTTTCTCCCTATAAGTTTTATTTGGTTAAGGATTCGCTTCCCCTTCAGAATCAATTTATTTGTGTGGTTCCGGTAGATGCCTCTTCCTGTAATGTTTATGTTTACCCCCAAATACTCGTAATCACCTGTCTCTCCCACACTGAGAAGTTTGCTGCTCCCTTCCGGAATGCAGAACTCACCCACTCTCCACCTTCGAGTGGGGTCTACTTTGCGGCCCTCGGGTATAACTTTGCTCTTGCTTTCATTAAGTTCGAGTCTCCATTTGCTCCCATATTTCCCAACAATTCCCAGCATTTTCGTTAGCCCCTCTTCGCTTTCTGACACTAGAACCATATCGTCTGCAAAAAATACCCATGGGATCTTCAAGTCTCCAACTGCTACCCCCTCCTCGCTACGCAGGAATTCATCTCCTAAATCTTTACAACCTTTACAATGCAAACAGAATCGGCGAAAGGATACACCCCTGTTTTAGACCTATCTCCATAGGCACACGTTTCGTTGTAATGTTTCCCAGGCTAAGTTCACTCTGTACATCTTTATATAATGCTTTCATAATTCCAATAAACTCGCCTCCTAAGCCCATAGCCTCCAGCTTGCGCCACATACCTTCCCTCCATACTCTATCGTATGCCTTTTTGATATCCAAAAAGGCCATAAGCATCTTTTTCTTTTTTGCTTTCGCGGATTCTATCATTTGGGATAGTGTGAAAAGATTGTCAGTAACTCTCCTTCCTTTCCTGAAGCCATTCTGGATTTCTCCCAAAACACCCTTCTCTTCAATCACCTCCTCTAGTCTCCCATACATGACTTTACAGAAAACCTTTCCAATGTTGCTACTGACAGAGATCCCTCGATAGTTATCCAAAACGTCTTTTTTCCCCCTTTTTGTGAATAAATGTCACTTTACTTTCTCTCCACTCCTTTGGTACCTCTTGTTTTTCTATGGCTTGATTGAATAGGGCAGTTAGGCTTTCCATGAGTTCCTCTCCCCCTTTTTTGATAAACTCGTTAGGAATTTCGTCCACTCCTCCCGCTTTTCCATCCCTTAATTTTGATATCACCTTTCGCACCTCCTCCGTTTTAATTTCGCTGCACACGAAGCTCGATAGTTTCTAGCCGCCGAATTTAACGCCATGGGGAATTGGACCGTTGTGAATGTATCGCCGTGCGGAATTGGACCATTGTGAATTTAACGCCGTGGGGAATTGGACCGTTGTGAATTTAGCGCCGTGGGGAATTGGACCGTTGTGAATTTATCGCCGTGGGAAATTGGACCATTGTGAATATAACGCCGTGGGGAATTGGACCGTTGTGAATTTAGCGCCGTGGGGAATTGGACAGTTGTGAATTTATCGCCGTGGGGAATTGGACCGTTGTGAATTTAGCGCCCGAGGAATTGGACCGTTGTGAATTTATCGCCGTGGGGAATTGGACCGTTGTGAATTTATCGCCGTGGCGAATTGGACAGTAAATGAATTTAGCGCCGTGGGGAATTGGACCATTGTGAATTTAGCGCCCTGGGGAAATGGTCACTTTTCTAATTAGAGGCCGTGGGGAAATGGTCCCGTGGGGAAATGACCTACAATCATTTTCTGGAGGTCGAGTGATAATTGGGCTGTATGTTGATTTTCTGGCACTCCTTCCCAGTTTGGTGTTTATTGTGTTCTTATATCGCCAGATTGTCCCTCCTTCCCAATTGAGTGTTTACTGAATTGTCTGCTGACTCTGCTCTGTTATCGCCAGTTTGTCCATCATTCCCAATTGAGTGTTTACTGAATTGTCTGCTGACTCTGCTCTGTTATCGCCAGTTTGTCCATCATTCCCAATTGAGTGTTTACTGAATTGTCTGCTGACTCTGCTCTGTTATCGCTAGTTTGTCCATCTTTCCCAATTGAGTGTTTACTGAATTGTCTGCTGACTCTGCTCTGTTATCGCCAGTTTGGCCATCCTTCCCAATTGGGTGTTTAACTGTTTAAACTACTTTTTACCAAACAACAAAGCAGAAAGACGAAATAAAACATGCACGAAAGAACGAGGCGAAACATCACCCTCACACAAAAGACAAAGCGCACAACTCTGAGTTGAGCGCCGGTTTTCGGCATTGACCCAAATTTGGCAAATTGCCGTCTTTCGCAACGAAACTTGGAATGTTCAAAACAATTTATTTAACATATCAGTAAACTATAATCACTGATCACTGCGAGATGTGCTAAAAGTTATAAACCCACCTAAACACCGCCCGAATTACATTCTGTCAATTGCGCTCTACCGTAAATGCGGGTCAAAGTTCGACCAAATGTATTCATTGGAAAATGAATTACATTTAGTAATGATGTTTTCATCCAGCTGACCAATGGGAATTGAGTATTTGGAACAAAAACGTATAACTACATTAACAATGCAATTATTAATTATTAACACTTCCCATATCTTATGGCCTGGAGATCGTTCCAATGAGTGGACATAATATATGGGAAGTGTTAATAAATAATTAATATATTCCGGGTTGGTAAAAGCTTAAGCTAGAGATCGTTCCAATGAGGGGGTCATAAGCTATGTTTTTTTGCGACATTTATATATTTACACAGTAAACTAAAGAAAATCAGAAGCGTTTTAAACGAATGAAATGTCCAACAGTGTCCATAAACTCAGGAACCTCTTTCTCATCCTTTCCAACTTGCATGCATAAAAGTCTTTTTTGCATGTTCACGTGCGATCAACCTAACCTAATCAATAATCTGTATGGTATCATTACATGTTATCACTCCAAACAGTGTTCACTAATCAGTGCGGTATCACTTTTTGTCAAAACATAAACTTTCAAACTTTGCTCACTTATGTACTGTTCGCCGATGGAGTGTGTATGTAACAATATAAGCTATCACCGATGAGAGAAACCGGGCCGTGGGGAACTGGTCACCTTTGCAAAACGAGGCGTGGGGAACTGGTCACCTTTGCAAAAAGAGACGTGGGGAACTGGTCACATTTGCAAAACGTGCCGTGGAGAACTGGTACCCTTTGCAAAACGCGCCGGGGGGAAATGGTCACTTTTGCCGTGGGGAATTGGACCGTGGGGAAATGACTGGCTCCTCCATAAAACAGCGATCGATTCGCCTATTTTGTATATATAGTAGTGTAAAAGACAATACGAAACAGGAGCCAATGTTGAAATGATTCAACTATCTATTGAATATACTGCACTGAACATTCAGAATATAAAAAAAATCAATATCTATTCTCTTTAATAAACTAGGCATTCCAATTAGAAGCTTTTAGAGAAACCGGAACCTTTGTCATTATGTGTCTATGGAAAATAGCAGAAGGCGAGACTCTCATACAAATGACGCTGTTTTCTGTATTTATTGATAAAACATGGGTACGTATACGTAGCAATGTTATAATCACTGTACTTCCTATGTGTAGATTTCCCCCGATGAAAGGCGATGAAAAAAATCCTCTCTAGGAAGCCATTCTAGAAATGCTACCAAAAAAGGATGTGTGTGGGTAAACGTCAGTCTTATTCTGTGAGGGTGTGTGTTTGTGTGTGTGTGTGTTTTTCAAAGAACACAATCGTGTTTTAGAGGAATATAGAGTGTTGGTTTCTTATCCCCTGCCGGGAGTCGAACCCTCGTCAACCCCGCCTGGCAATCAGGAGAGCAACACCTAAACCACTAGGGCATTGCTTACCGTAAAAAAACGATGGCTGGAATCTAGTTTTTTAGATGAAGTTACATGATTACTTGGTTCACCCTCCTATCTGGCAGCATGAAAGTGTGGTACGCGCTGACTACAGTACGACGAAAGTGCAGGGGTCGGACTGAGATGAAGACTGGGACGGGCATGGTGTGTGTGTTTTTCGGTGGGCCTCAGATGAAGACTGGGACGGGCATGGTGTGTGTGTTTTTCGGTCGGCCTCAGATGAAGACTGGGACGGGCATGCTGTGTGTGTTTTTCGGTCGGCCTGAGATGAAGACTGGGACGGGCATGCTCTGTGTGTTTTTCGGTCGGCCTCAGATGAAGACTGGGACAGGCATGCTGTGTGTGTTTTTCGGTCGGCCTCAGATGAAGACTGGGACAGGCATGCTGTGTGTGTTTTTCGGTCGGCCTGAGATGAAGACTGGGACGACGGGCATGCTGTGTGTGTTTTTCGGTGGGCCTAAGATGAAGACTGGGACGGGCATGATGTGTGTGTTTTTCCCTCGGCCTGAGATGAAGACTGGGACGGGCATGCTGTGTGTGTTTTTCGGCCGGCCTGAGATGAAGACTGGGACGGGCATGCTGTGTGTGTTTTTCGGTCGGCCTGAGATGAAGACTGGGACGGGCATGAAATGTTTGTTTTTCGGTCGGCCTGAGATGAAGACTGGGACGGGCATGCTGTGTGTGTTTTTCGGTCGGCCTCAGATGAAGACTGGGACGGGCATGCTGTGTGTGTTTTTCGGTCGGCCCGAGATGAAGACTGGGACGACGGGCAAGCTGCGTGTGTTTTTCGGTCGGCCTGAGATGAAGACTGGGACGACGGGCATGCTGTGTGTGTTTTTCGGTCGGCCTGAGATGAAGACTGGGACGGGCATGCTGTGTGTGTTTTTCGGTCGGCCTGAGATGAAGACTGGGACGACGGGCATGCTGTGTGTGTTTTTCGGAGGGCCTAAGATGAAGACAGGGACGGGCATGATGTGTGTGTTTTTCCCTCGGCCTGAGATGAAGACTGGGACGACGGGCATGCTGTGTGTGTTTTTCGGTGGGCCTAAGATGAAGATTGGGACGGGCATGATGTGGGTGTTTTTCGGTCGGCCTGAGATGAAGACTGGGACGGGCATGCTGTGTGTGTTTTTCGGTCGGCCTCAGATGAAGAATGGGACGGGCATGCTGTGTGTGTTTTTCGGTCAGCCTGAGATGAAGACTGGGACGGGCATGCTGTGTGTGTTTTTCGGTCGGCCGGAGATGAAGACTGGGACGGGCATGCTGTGTGTGTTTTTCGGTCGGCCTGAGATGAAGACTGGGACGGGCATGCTGCGTGTGTTTTTCGGTCGGCCTCAGATGAAGACTGGGACGGGTATGCTGCGTGTGTTTTTCCCTCGGCCTGAGATGAAAACTGGGACGATGGGCATGCTGTGTGTGTTTTTCGGTCCGCCTGATATGAAGACTGGGACGGGCATGGCGTGTGTGTTTTTCGGTCGGCCTCAGATGAAGACTGGGACGGGCATGCTGTGTGTTTTTTTCGGGCGGCCTCAGATGAAGACTGGGACGGGCATGCTGTGTGTGTTTTTCGGTCGGCCTCAAATGAAGACTGGAACGGGCATGCTGTGTGTGTTTTTCGGTCGGCCTCAGATGAAGACTGGGACGGGCATGCTGTGTGCGTTTTTCGGTCGGCCTCAAATGAAGACTGGGACGGGCATGCTGTGTGTGTTTTTCGGTCGGCCTCAGATGAAGACTGGGACGGGCATGGTGTGTGTGTGTTTTTCGGTCGGCCTCAGATGAAGGCTGGGACGGGCATGCTGTGTGTGTTTTTCGGTCGGCCTCAGATGAAGACTGGGACGGGCATGCTGTGTGTGTTTTACGGTCGGCCTCAGATGAAGACTGGGACGGGCATGCTGTGTGTGTTTTTCGGTCGGCCGGAGATGAAGACTGGGACGGGCATGCTGTGTGTGTTTTTTGGTCGGCCGGAGATGAAGACTGGGACGGGCATGCTGTGTGTGTTTTATAGTGGATCTCAGATGAAGACGGGGACGGGCATGCTGTGTGTGTTTTTCGGTGGGTCTCAGATGAAGACTGGGACGGGCATGCTGTGTGTGTTTTTCGGTCGGCCTCAGATGAAGACTGGGACGGGCATGCTGTGTGTGTTTTTCGGTGGGTCTCAGATGAAGACTGGGACGGGCATGCTGTGTGTGTTTTTCGGTGGGTCTCAGATGAAGACTGGGACGGGCATGCTGTGTGTGTTTTTCGGTGGGTCTCAGATGAAGACTGGGACGGGCATGCTGTGTGTGTTTTTCGGTAGGTCTCAGATGAAGACTGGGACGGGCATGCTGTGTGTGTTTTTCGGTCGGCCGGAGATGAAGACTGGGACGGGCATGCTGTGTGTTTTTTTCGGTCGGCATCAGATGAAGACTGGGACGGGCATGCTGTGTGTGTTTTTCGGTGGACCTCAGATGAAGACTGGGACGGGCATGCTGTGTGTGTTTTTCGGTGGACCTCAGATGAAGACTGGGACGGGCATGCTGTGTGTGTTTTTCGGGTGGCCTGAGATGAAGACTGGGACGGGCATGCTGTGTGTGTTTTTCGGGTGGCCTGAGATGAAGACTGGGACGGGCATGCTGTGTGTGTTTTTCGGTGGGTCTCAGATGAAGACTGGGACGGGCATGCTGTGTGCGCTTTTCGGTCGGCCGGAGATGAAGACTGGGACGGGCATGCTGTGTGTTTTTTTCGGTCGGCCTCAGATGAAGACTGGGACGGGCATGCTGTGTGTGTTTTTCGGTGGACCTCAGATGAAGACTGGGACGGGCATGCTGTGTGTGTTTTTCGGGTGGCCTGAGATGAAGACTGGGACGGGCATGCTGTGTATGTTTTTCGGTGGGCCTCAGATGAAGACGGGGAAGGGGATGCTGTGTTTGTTTTTCGGTCGGCCGGAGATGAAGACTGGGACGGGCGTGCTGTGTGTGTTTTTCGGTCGGCCTCAGATGAAGACTGGGACGGGCATGCTGTGTGTGTTTTTCGGTCGGCCTCAGATGAAGGCATGCTGTGTGTTTTTTTCGGTCGGCCTCAAATGAAGACTGGGACGGGCATGCTGTGTGTGTTTTTCGGTCGGCCTCAGATGAAGACTGGGACAGGCATGCTGTGTGCGTTTTTCGGTGGGTCTCAGAGGAAGACTGGGTTAGGCATGCTGTGTGTGTTTTTCGGTGGGTCTCAGATGAAGACTGGGACGGGCATGCTGTGTGTGTTTTTCGGTGGGTCTCAGATGAAGACTGGGACGGACATGCTGTGTGTGTTTTTCGGTCGGCCGGAGATGAAGACTGGGACGTGCATGCTGTGTGTGTTTTTCGGTCGGCCTCAGATGAAGACTGGGACTGGCATGCTGTGTGTGTTTTTTTCGGTCGGCCTCAGATGAAGACTGGGACGGGCATGCTGTGTGTGTTTTTCGGTGGACCTCAGATGAAGACTGGGACGGGCATGCTGTGTGTGTTTTTCGGGTGGCCTGAGATGAAGACTGGGACGGGCATGCTGTGTGTGTTTTTCGGTGGGTCTCAGATGAAGACTGGGACTGGCATGCTCTGTGTGTTTATCGGTCGGCCGGAGATGAAGACTGGGACGGGCATGCTGTGTGTTTTTTTCGGTGGGCCTCAGATGAAGACTGGGACGGGCATGCTGTGTGTGCTTTTCGGTGGATCTCAAATGAAGACTGGGACGGGCATGCTGTGTGTGTTTTTCGTGTGGCCTGAGATGAAGACTGGGACGGGCATGCTGTGTATGTTTTTCGGTGGGCCTCAGATGAAGACGGGGACCAATATGCTGTGTTTGTTTTCCTGTCGGCCGGAGATGATGACTGGGACCGGCATGCTGTGTGTTTTTTTCGGTCGGCCTCAGATGA
The DNA here is from genome assembly GCA_031216915.1 of Pictodentalium vernedei. Lineage (NCBI taxonomy): Eukaryota > Metazoa > Mollusca > Scaphopoda > Dentaliida > Dentaliidae > Pictodentalium > Pictodentalium vernedei. Next base: position 12,144,474 of record CM062291.1, on the reverse strand, counting down.
AGACTGGGACGGGCATGCTGTGTGTGTTTTTTTCGGTCGGCCTGAGATAAAGACTGGGACGGGCATGCTGTGTGTGTTTTTCGGTGGGCCTCAGATGAAGACGAGGACGGGTATGCTGTGTTTGTTTTTCGGTTGGCCGGAGATAAGGACTGGGACGGGCATGCTGTGTGTGTTTTTTTCGGTCGGCCTGAGATGAAGACTGGGAAGGGCATGCTGTGTGTGTTTTTCGGTGGGCCTGAGATGAAGACTGGGACGGGCATGCTGTGTGTTTTTTTCGGTGGGCCTCAGATGAAGACTGGGACGGGCATGCTGTGTATGTTTTTCGGTGGAGCTCAGATGAAGACGGGGACCGGTATGCTGTGTTTGTTTTCCTGTCGGCCGGAGATGATGACTGGGACCGGCATGCTGTGTGTGTTTTTCGGTCGGCCTCAGATGAAGACTGGGACGGGCATGCTGTGTGTGTTTTTTTCGGTCGGCCTGAGATGAAGACTGGGACGGGCATGCTGGGTGTGTTTTTCGGTGGGCCTCAGATGAAGACGAGGACGGGTATGCTGTGTTTGTTTTTCGGTTGGCCGGAGATAAGGACTGGGACGGGCATGCTGTGTGTGTTTTTTTCGGTCGGCCTGAGATGAAGACTGGGACGGGCATGCTGTGTGCGTTTTTCGGTGGGCCTCAGATAAAGACTGGGACGGGCATGCTGTGTGTGTTTTTCGGTCGGCCTCAGATGAAGACTGGGACGGGCATGCTGTGTGTGTTTTTTTCGGTCGGCCTGAGATGAAGACTGGGACGGGCATGCTGTGTGTGTTTTTCGGTCGGCCTCAGATGAAGACTGGGACGGGAATGCTGTGTGTGTTTTTCTGTCGGTCTCAGATGAAGACTGGGACGGGCATGCTGTGTGTGTTTTTCGGACGGCCTCAGATGAAGACTGGGAGGGCATGCTGTGTGTGTTTTTCGGTCGGCCTCAGATGAAGACTGGGACGGGCATGCTGTGTGTGATTTTCGGTCGGCCGGAGATGAAGACTGGGACGGGCATGCTGTGTGTGTTTTTCGGTCGGCCTCAGATGAAGACTGGGACGGGCATGCTGTGTGTGTTTTTCGGTGGGCCTCAGATGAAGACTGGGACGGGAATGCTGTGTGTGTTTTTCGGGCGGTCTGAGATGAAGACTGGGACGGGCATGCTGTGTGTGTTTTTCGGTCGGCCTCAAATGAAGACTGGGACGGGCACGCTGTGTGTGTTTTTCGGTCGGCCTCAGATGACGACTGGGACAGGCATGCTGTGTGTGTTTTTCGGTCGGCCTGAGATGAAGACTGGGTCGACGGGCATGCTGTGTGTGTTTTTCGGTTGGCCTAAGATGAAGACTGGGACGGGCATGATGTGTGTGTTTTTCCCTCGGCCTGAGATGAAGACTGGGACGAAGGGCATGCTGTGTGTGTTTTTCGGTGGGCCTTAGATGAAGACTGGGACGGGCATGCTGTGTGTGTTTTTCGGTCGGCCTGAGATGAAGACTGGGACGGGCATGCTGTGTGTGTTTTTCGGTCGGCCTGAGATGAAGACTGGGACGGGCATGAAATGTTTGTTTTTCAGTCGGCCTGAGATGAAGACTGGGACGGGCATGCTGTGTGTGTTTTTCGGTCGGCGTCAGATGAAGACTGGGACGGGCATGCTGTGTGTATTTTTCGGTCGGCCTGAGATGAAGACTGGGACGGGCATGCTGTGTGTGTTTTCGGTCGGCCTGAGATGAAGACTGGGACGACGGGCATGCTATGTGTGTTTTTCGGTGGGCCTAAGATGAAGACTGGGACGGGCATGATGTGTGTGTTTTTCGGTCGGCCTGAGATGAAGACTGGGACGACGGGCATGCTGTGTGTGTTTTTCGGTCGGCCTCAGATGAAGACTGGGACGGGCATGCTGTGTGTGTTTTTCGGTCGGCCTGAGATGAAGGCTGGGTCGACGGGCATGCTGTGTGTGTTTTTCGGTCGGCCTGAGATGAAGACTGGGTCGACGGGCATGCTGTGTGTGTTTTTCGGTCGGCCTGAGATGAAGACTGGGACGGGCATGCTGTGTGTGTTTTTCGGTCGGCCTCAGATGAAGACTGGGACGACGGGCATGCTGTGTGTGTTTTTCGGTGGGCCTAAGATGAAGACTGGGACGGGCATGATGTGTGTGTTTTTCCCTCGGCCTGAGATGAAGACTGGGACGACGGGCATGCTGTGTGTGTTTTTCGGTGGGCCTAAGATGAAGACTGGGACGGGCATGCAGTGTGTGTTTTTCGGTCGGCCTCAGATGAAGAATGGGACGGGCATGCTGTGTGTGTTTTTCGGTCGGCCTGAGATGAAGACTGGGACGGGCATGCTATGTGTGTTTTTCGGTCGGTCGGAGATGAAGACTGGGACGGGCATGCTGTGTGTGTTTTTCGGTCGGCCTGAGATGAACACTGGGACGGGCATGCTGCGTGTGTTTTTCGGTCGGCCTCAGATGAAGACTGGGACGGGCATGCTGCGTGTGTTTTTCCCTCGGCCTGAGATGAAGACTGGGACGACGGGCATGCTGTGTGTGTTTTTCGGTCCGCCTGATATGAAGACTGGGACGGGCATGGTGTGTGTGTTTTTCGGTCGGCCTCAGATGAAGACTGGGACGGGCATGCTGTGTGTTTTTTTCGGGCGGCCTGAGATGAAGACTGGGACGGGCATGCTGTGTGTTTTTTTCGGGCGGCCTGAGATGAAGACTGGGACGGGCCTGCTGTGTTTGTTTTTCAGTCGGCCTCAGATGAAGACTGGGACGGGCATGGTGTGTGTGTGTTTTTCGGTCGGCCTCAGATGAAGGCTGGGACGGGCATGCTGTGTGTGTTTTTCGGTCGGCCTCAGATGAAGACTGGGACGGGCATGCTGTGTGTGTTTTTCAGTCGGCCTCAGATGAAGACTGGGACGGGCATGCTGTTTGTGTTTTTCGGTCGGCCGGAGATGAAGACTGGGACGGGCATGCTGTGTGTGTTTTTCGGTCGGCTTCAGATGAAGGCTGGGACGGGCATGCTGTGTGTGTTTTTCGGTCGGCTGGAGATGAAGACTGGGACGGGCATGCTGTGTGTGTTTTTCGGTGGGCCTCAGATGAAGACTCGGACGGGAATGCTGTGTGTGTTTTTCGGTCGGTCTCAGATGAAGACTGGGACGGGCATGCGGTGTGTGTTTTTCGGTCGGCGTGAGATGAAGAATGGGACGGGCATGCTGTGTGTGTTTTTCGGTCGGCCTCAGATGAAGACGGGGAAGGGCATGCTGTGTGTGTTTTTCGGTCGGCCGGAGATGAAGACTGGGACGGGCATGCTGTGTGGGTTTTTCGGTCGGCCTCAGATGAAGACTGGGACGGGCATGCTGTGTGTTTTTTTCGGTCGGCCTCAGATGAAGACTGGGACGGGCATGCTGTGTGTGTTTTTCGGTGGACCTCAGATGAAGACTGGGACGGGCATGTTGTGTGTGTTTTTCGGGTGGCCTGAGATGAAGACTGGGACGGGCATGCTGTGTATGTTTTTCGGTGGGCCTCAGATGAAGACGGGGACGTGTATGCTGTGTCTCTTTTTCGGTCGGCTGGAGATGAAGACTGGGACGGGCATGCTGTGTGTGTTTTTCGGTCGGCCTCAGATGAAGACTGGGACGGGCATGCTGTGTGTGTTTTTTTCGGTCGGCCTGAGATGAAGACTGGGACGGGCATGCTGTGTGTGTTTTTCGGTGGGCCTCAGATGAAGACGGGGACGGGCATGCTGTGTGAGTTTTTTTCGGTCGGCCTCAGATGAAGACTGGGACGGGCATGCTGTGTGTGTTTTTCGGTCGGCCTCAGATGAAGACTGGTACGGTCATGCTGTGTGTGTTTTTCGGTGGATCTCAGATGAAGACTGGGACGGGCATGATGTGTGTGTTTTTCGGTCGGCCTCAGATGAAGACTGGGACGGGCATGCTGTGTGTGTTTTTCGGTCGGCCTGAGATGAAGACTGGGACGGGCATGCTGTGTGTGTTTTTCGGTCGGCCGGAGATGAAGACTGGGACGGGCATGCTGTGTGTGTTTTTCGGTCGGCCTCAGATGAAGACTGGGACGGGCATGCTGTGTGTGTTTTTTTTCGGTCGGCCTCAGATGAAGACTGGGACGGGCATGCTGTGTGTGTTTTTTTCGGTCGGCCTCAGATGAAGACTGGGACGGGCATGCTGTGTGTGTTTTTCGGTGGACCTCAGATGAAGACTGGGACGGGCATGCTGTGTGTGTTTTTCGGGTGGCCTGAGATGAAGACTGGGACGGGCATGCTGTGTATGTTTTTCGGTGGGCCTGAGATGAAGACTGGGACGGGCATGCTGTGTTTGTTTTTCGGTCGGCCTGAGATGAAGATTGGGACGGGCATGGTGTGTGTGTTTTTCGGTGGACCTCAGATGAAGACTGGACGGGCATGCTGTGTGTGTTTTTCGGGTGGCCTGAGATGAAGACTGGGACGGGCATGCTGTGTATGTTTTTCGGTGGGCCTCAGATGAAGACGGGGACGGGCATGCTTTGTTTGTTTTTCGGTCGGCCTGAGATGAAGACGGGGACGGGCATGCTGTGTTTGTTTTTTGGGCGGTCTCAGATGAAGACCGGGACGGGCTTGCTGTGTGTGTTTTTCGGTGGACCTCAGATGAGGACTGGGACGGGCATGCTGTGTGTGTTTTTCGGGTGGCCTGAGATGAAGACTGGGACGGGCATGCTGTGTATGTTTTTCGGTGGGCCTCAGATGAAGACGGGGACGGGCATGCTGTGTTTGTTTTTCGGTCGGCCTGAGATGAAGACGGGGACGGGCATGCTGTGTTTGTTTTTCGGGCGGTCTCAGATGAAGACCGGGACGGGCTTGCCGTGTGTGTTTTTTAGTGGGCCTCAGATGAAGACTGGGACGGGTATGCTGTGTGTGTTTTTCGGTCGGCCTCAGATGAAGACTGGGACGGGCATGCTGTGTGTGTTTTTTAGTGGGCCTCATATGAAGACTGGGACGGGCATGCTGTGTCTGTTTTTCGGTGGGCCTAAGATGAAGACTGGGACGGGCATGCTGTGTGTGTTTTTCGGTCGGTCTCAGATGAAGACTGAGACGGGCATGCTGTGTGTGTTTTTCCGTCGGCCTCAGATGAAGACTGGGACGGGCATGCTGTGTGTGTTTTTCGGTCGGCCTGAGATGAAGACTGGGACGGGCATGCTGTGTGTGTTTTTCGGTGGACCTCAGATGAAGACTGGTACGGGCATGCTGTGTATGTTTTTCGGTCGGCCTCAGATGGAGACTGGGACGGGCTTGCTGTGTGTGTTTTTCGGTGGGCCTCAGATGAAGACTGGGACGGGCATGGTGTGTGTGTTTTTCGGTGGGCCTCAGATGAAGACTGGGACGGGCATGGTGTGTGTGTGTTTTTCGGTGGGTCTCAGATGAAGACTGGGACGGGCATGCTGTGTGTGTTTTTCGGTGGGCCTCAGATGAAGACTTGGACGGGCATGCTGTGTGTGTTTTTCGGTGGGCCTCAGATAAAGACTGGGACGGGCATGCTGTGTGTGTTTCTCGGTGGGTCTCAGATGAAGACTGGGACGGGCATGCTGTGTGTGTTTCTCGGTGGGTCTCAGATGAAGACTGGGACGGGCATGCTGTGTGTGTTTCACGGTGGGCCTCAGATAAAGACTGGGACGGGCATGCTGTGTGTGTTTCTCGGTGGGTCTCAGATGAAGACTGGGACGGGCATGCTGTGTGTGTTTCTCGGTGGGTCTCAGATGAAGACTGGGACGGGTATGCTGTGTGTGTTTTTGGTGGGTCTCAGATGAAGACTGGGACGGGCATGCTGTGTGTATTTTTCGGTGGGTCTCAGATGAAGACTGGGACGGGCATGCTGTGTGTGTTTTTCCCTCGGCCTGATATGAAGACTGGGACGGGTATGCTGTGTGTGTTTTTCGGTGGGTCTCAGATGAAGACTGGGACGGGCATGCTGTGTGTGTTTTTCGGTGGGTCGGCCTGATATGAAGACTGGGACGGGCATGCTGTGTGTGTTTTACGGTGGACCTCAGATGAAGACTGGGACGGGCATGCTGTGTGTGTTTTTCGGGTGGCCTGAGATGAAGACTGGGACGGGCATGCTGTGTGTGTTTTTCGGTGGGTCTCAGATGAAGACTGGGACTGGCATGCTGTGTGTGTTTATCGGTCGGCCGGAGATGAAGACTGGGACGGGCATGCTGTGTGTTTTTTTCGGTGGGCCTCAGATGAAGACTGGGACGGGCATGCTGTGTGTGCTTTTCGGTGGACCTCAAATGAAGACTGGGACGGGCATGCTGTGTGTGTTTTTCGTGTGGCCTGAGATGAAGACTGGGACGGGCATGCTGTGTATGTTTTTCGGTGGGCCTCAGATGAAGACGGGGACCAATATGCTGTGTTTGTTTTCCTGTCGGCCGGAGATGATGACTGGGACCGGCATGCTGTGTGTGTTTTTCGGTCGGCCTCAGATGAAGACTGGGACGGGCATGCTGTGTGTGTTTTTTTCGGTCGGCCTGAGATAAAGACTGGGACGGGCATGCTGTGTGTGTTTTTCGGTGGGCCTCAGATGAAGACGAGGACGGGTATGCTGTGTTTGTTTTTCGGTTGGCCGGAGATAAGGACTGGGACGGGCATGCTGTGTGTTTTTTTTCGGTCGGCCTGAGATGAAGACTGGGACGGGCATGCTGTGTGTGTTTTTCGGTGGGCCTGAGATGAAGACTGGGACGGGCATGCTGTGTGTTTTTTTCGGTGGGCCTCAGATGAAGACTGGGACGGGCATGCTGTGTGTGTTTTTCGGTGGACCTCAGATGAAGACTGGGACGGGCATGCTGTGTGTGTTTTTCGTGTGGCCTCAGATGAAGACTGGGACGGGCATGCTGTGTATGTTTTTCGGTGGGCCTCAGATGAAGACGGGGACCGGTATGCTGTGTTTGTTTTCCTGTCGGCCGGAGATGATGACTGGGACCGGCATGCTGTGTGTGTTTTTCGGTCGGCCTCAGATGAAGACTGGGACGGGCATGCTGTGTGTGTTTTTTTCGGTCGGCCTGAGATGAAGACTGGGACGGGCATGCTGTGTGTGTTTTTCGGTGGGCCTCAGATGAAGACGAGGACGGGTATGCTGTGTTTGTTTTTCGGTTGGCCGGAGATAAGGACTGGGACGGGCATGCTGTGTGTGTTTTTTTCGGTCGGCCTGAGATGAAGACTGGGACGGGCATGCTGTGTGTGTTTTTCGGTGGGCCTCAGATAAAGACTGGGACGGGCATGCTGTGTGTGTTTTTCGGTCGGCCTCAGATGAAGACTGGGACGGGCATGCTGTGTGTGTTTTTTTCGGTCGGCCTGAGATGAAGACTGGGACGGGCATGCTGTGTGTGTTTTTCGGTCGGCCTCAGATGAAGACTGGGACGGGAATGCTGTGTGTGTTTTTCTGTCGGTCTAAGATGAAGACTGGGACGGGCATGCTGTGTGTGTTTTTCGGACGGCCTCAGATGAAGACTGGGACGGGCATGCTGTGTGTGTTTTTCGGTCGGCCTCAGATGAAGACTGGGACGGGCATGCTGTGTGTGTTTTTCGGTCGGCCGGAGATGAAGACTGGGACGGGCATGCTGTGTGTGTTTTTCGGTCGGCCTCAGATGAAGACTGGGACGGGCATGCTGTGTCTGTTTTTCGGTGGGCCTCAGATGAAGACTGGGACGGGAATGCTGTGTGTGTTTTTCGGGCGGTCTGAGATGAAGACTGGGACGGGCATGCTGTGTGTGTTTTTCGGTCGGCCTCAGATGAAGACTGGGACGGGCACGCTGTGTGTGTTTTTCGGTCGGCCTCAGATGAAGACTGGGACAGGCATGCTGTGTGTGTTTTTCGGTCGGCCTGAGATGAAGACTGGGTCGACGGGCATGCTGTGTGTGTTTTTCGGTTGGCCTACGATGAAGACTGGGACGGGCATGATGTGTGTGTTTTTCCCTCGGCCTGAGATGAAGACTGGGACGAAGGGCATGCTGTGTGTGTTTTTCGGTGGGCCTAAGATGAAGACTGGGACGGGCATGCTGTGTGTGTTTTTCGGTCGGCCTGAGATGAAGACTGGGACGGGCATGCTGTGTGTGTTTTTCGGTCGGCCTGAGATGAAGACTGGGACGGGCATGAAATGTTTGTTTTTCAGTCGGCCTGAGATGAAGACTGGGACGGGCATGCTGTGTGTGTTTTTCGGTCGGCGTCAGATGAAGACTGGGACGGGCATGCTGTGTGTATTTTTCGGTCGGCCTGAGATGAAGACTGGGACGGGCATGCTGTGTGTGTTTTCGGTCGGCCTGAGATGAAGACTGGGACGACGGGCATGCTATGTGTGTTTTTCGGTGGGCCTAAGATGAAGACTGGGACGGGCATGATGTGTGTGTTTTTCGGTCGGCCTGAGATGAAGACTGGGACGACGGGCATGCTGTGTGTGTTTTTCGGTCGGCCTCAGATGAAGACTGGGACGGGCATGCTGTGTGTGTTTTTCGGTCGGCCTGAGATGAAGACTGGGACGGGCATGCTGTGTGTGTTTTTCGGTCGGCCTGAGATGAAGACTGGGTCGACGGGCATGCTGTGTGTGTTTTTCGGTCGGCCTGAGATGAAGACTGGGACGGGCATGCTGTGTGTGTTTTTCGGTCGGCCTGAGATGAAGACTGGGACGACGGGCATGCTGTGTGTGTTTTTCGGTGGGCCTAAGATGAAGACTGGGACGGGCATGATGTGTGTGTTTTTCCCTCGGCCTGAGATGAAGAATGGGACGACGGGCATGCTGTGTGTGTTTTTCGGTGGGCCTAAGATGAAGACTGGGACGGGCATGATGTGCGTGTTTTTCGGTCGGCCTGAGATGAAGACTGGGACGGGCATGCAGTGTGTGTTTTTCGGTCGGCCTCAGATGAAGAATGGGACGGGCATGCTGTGTGTGTTTTTCGGTCGGCCTGAGATGAAGACTGGGACGGGCATGCTATGTGTGTTTTTCGGTCGGTCGGAGATGAAGACTGGGACGGGCATGCTGTGTGTGTTTTTCGGTCGGCCTGAGATGAACACTGGGACGGGCATGCTGCGTGTGTTTTTCGGTCGGCCTCAGATGAAGACTGGGACGGGCATGCTGCGTGTGTTTTTCCCTCGGCCTGAGATGAAGACTGGGACGACGGGCATGCTGTGTGTGTTTTTCGGTCCGCCTGATATGAAGACTGGGACGGGCATGGTGTGTGTGTTTTTCGGTCGGCCTCAGATGAAGACTGCGACGGGCATGCTGTGTGTTTTTTTCGGGCGGCCTGAGATGAAGACTGGGACGGGCATGCTGTGTGTGTTTTTCGGTCGGCCTCAAATGAAGACTGGGACGGGCCTGCTGTGTTTGTTTTTCGGTCGGCCTCAGATGAAGACTGGGACGGGCATGGTGTGTGTGTGTTTTTCGGTCGGCCTCAGATGAAGGCTGGGACGGGCATGCTGTGTGTGTTTTTCGGTCGGCCTCAGATGAAGACTGGGACGGGCATGCTGTGTGTGTTTTTCAGTCGGCCTCAGATGAAGACTGGGACGGGCATGCTGTTTGTGTTTTTCGGTCGGCCGGAGATGAAGACTGGGACGGGCATGCTGTGTGTGTTTTTCGGTCGGCTTCAGATGAAGGCTGGGACGGGCATGCTGTGTGTGTTTTTCGGTCGGCTGGAGATGAAGACTGGGACGGGCATGCTGTGTGTGTTTTTCGGCGGGCCTCAGATGAAGACTCGGACGGGAATGCTGTGTGTGTTTTTCGGGCGGTCTGAGATGAAGACTGGGACGGGCATGCTGTGTCTGTTTTTCGGTCGGCCTCAAATGAAGACTGGGACGGGCACGCTGTGTGTGTTTTTCGGTCGGCCTCAGATGAAGACTGGGACAGGCATGCTGTGTGTGTTTTTCGGTCGGCCTGAGATGAAGACTGGGTCGACGGGCATGCTGTGTGTGTTTTTCGGTTGGCCTAAGATGAAGACTGGGACGGGCATGATGTGTGTGTTTTTCCCTCGGCCTGAGATGAAGACTGGGACGAAGGGCATGCTGTGTGTGTTTTTCGGTGGGCCTTAGATGAAGACTGGGACGGGCATGCTGTGTGTGTTTTTCGGTCGGCCTGAGATGAAGACTGGGACGGGCATGCTGTGTGTGTTTTTCGGTCGGCCTGAGATGAAGACTGGGACGGGCATGAAATGTTTGTTTTTCAGTCGGCCTGAGATGAAGACTGGGACGGGCATGCTGTGTGTGTTTTTCGGTCGGCGTCAGATGAAGACTGGGACGGGCATGCTGTGTGTATTTTTCGGTCGGCCTGAGATGAAGACTGGGACGGGCATGCTGTGTGTGTTTTCGGTCGGCCTGAGATGAAGACTGGGACGACGGGCATGCTATGTGTGTTTTTCGGTGGGCCTAAGATGAAGACTGGGACGGGCATGATGTGTGTGTTTTTCGGTCGGCCTGAGATGAAGACTGGGACGACGGGCATGCTGTGTGTGTTTTTCGGTCGGCCTCAGATGAAGACTGGGACGGGCATGCTGTGTGTGTTTTTCGGTCGGCCTGAGATGAAGGCTGGGTCGACGGGCATGCTGTGTGTGTTTTTCGGTCGGCCTGAGATGAAGACTGGGTCGACGGGCATGCTGTGTGTGTTTTTCGGTCGGCCTGAGATGAAGACTGGGACGGGCATGCTGTGTGTGTTTTTCGGTCGGCCTGAGATGAAGACTGGGACGACGGGCATGCTGTGTGTGTTTTTCGGTGGGCCTAAGATGAAGACTGGGACGGGCATGATGTGTGTGTTTTTCCCTCGGCCTGAGATGAAGACTGGGACGACGGGCATGCTGTGTGTGTTTTTCGGTGGGCCTAAGATGAAGACTGGGACGGGCATGATGTGTGTGTTTTTCGGTCGGCCTGAGATGAAGACTGGGACGGGCATGCAGTGTGTGTTTTTCGGTCGGCCTCAGATGAAGAATGGGACGGGCATGCTGTGTGTGTTTTTCGGTCGGCCTGAGATGAAGACTGGGACGGGCATGCTATGTGTGTTTTTCGGTCGGTCGGAGATGAAGACTGGGACGGGCATGCTGTGTGTGTTTTTCGGTCGGCCTGAGATGAACACTGGGACGGGCATGCTGCGTGTGTTTTTCGGTCGGCCTCAGATGAAGACTGGGACGGGCATGCTGCGTGTGTTTTTCCCTCGGCCTGAGATGAAGACTGGGACGACGGGCATGCTGTGTGTGTTTTTCGGTCCGCCTGATATGAAGACTGGGACGGGCATGGTGTGTGTGTTTTTCGGTCGGCCTCAGATGAAGACTGGGACGGGCATGCTGTGTGTTTTTTTCGGGCGGCCTGAGATGAAGACTGAGACGGGCATGCTGTGTGTTTTTTTCGGGCGGCCTGAGATGAAGACTGGGACGGGCCTGCTGTGTTTGTTTTTCAGTCGGCCTCAGATGAAGACTGGGACGGGCATGGTGTGTGTGTGTTTTTCGGTCGGCCTCAGATGAAGGCTGGGACGGGCATGCTGTGTGTGTTTTTCGGTCGGCCTCAGATGAAGACTGGGACGGGCATGCTGTGTGTGTTTTTCAGTCGGCCTCAGATGAAGACTGGGACGGGCATGCTGTTTGTGTTTTTCGGTCGGCCGGAGATGAAGACTGGGACGGGCATGCTGTGTGTGTTTTTCGGTCGGCTTCAGATGAAGGCTGGGACGGGCATGCTGTGTGTGTTTTTCGGTCGGCTGGAGATGAAGACTGGGACGGGCATGCTGTGTGTGTTTTTCGGTGGGCCTCAGATGAAGACTCGGACGGGAATGCTGTGTGTGTTTTTCGGTCGGTCTCAGATGAAGACTGGGACGGGCATGCGGTGTGTGTTTTTCGGTCGGCGTCAGATGAAGAATGGGACGGGCATGCTGTGTGTGTTTTTCGGTCGGCCTCAGATGAAGACGGGGAAGGGCATGCTGTGTGTGTTTTTCGGTCGGCCGGAGATGAAGACTGGGACGGGCATGCTGTGTGGGTTTTTCGGTCGGCCTCAGATGAAGACTGGGACGGGCATGCTGTGTGTTTTTTTCGGTCGGCCTCAGATGAAGACTGGGACGGGCATGCTGTGTGTGTTTTTCGGTGGACCTCAGATGAAGACTGGGACGGGCATGTTGTGTGTGTTTTTCGGGTGGCCTGAGATGAAGACTGGGACGGGCATGCTGTGTATGTTTTTCGGTGGGCCTCAGATGAAGACGGGGACGTGTATGCTGTGTCTCTTTTTCGGTCGGCTGGAGATGAAGACTGGGACGGGCATGCTGTGTGTGTTTTTCGGTCGGCCTCAGATGAAGACTGGGACGGGCATGCTGTGTGTGTTTTTTTCGGTCGGCCTGAGATGAAGACTGGGACGGGCATGCTGTGTGTGTTTTTCGGTGGGCCTCAGATGAAGACGGGGACGGGCATGCTGTGTGAGTTTTTTTCGGTCGGCCTCAGATGAAGACTGGGACGGGCATGCTGTGTGTGTTTTTCGGTCGGCCTCAGATGAAGACTGGTACGGTCATGCTGTGTGTGTTTTTCGGTGGATGTCAGATGAAGACTGGGACGGGCATGATGTGTGTGTTTTTCGGTCGGCCTCAGATGAAGACTGGGACGGGCATGCTGTGTGTGTTTTTCGGTCGGCCTGAGATGAAGACTGGGACGGGCATGCTGTGTGTGTTTTTCGGTCGGCCGGAGATGAAGACTGGGACGGGCATGCTGTGTGTGTTTTTCGGTCGGCCTCAGATGAAGACTGGGACGGGCATGCTGTGTGTGTTTTTTTTCGGTCGGCCTCAGATGAAGACTGGGACGGGCATGCTGTGTGTGTTTTTTTCGGTCGGCCTCAGATGAAGACTGGGACGGGCATGCTGTGTGTGTTTTTCGGTGGACCTCAGATGAAGACTGGGACGGGCATGCTGTGTGTGTTTTTCGGGTGGCCTGAGATGAAGACTGGGACGGGCATGCTGTGTATGTTTTTCGGTGGGCCTGAGATGAAGACTGGGACGGGCATGCTGTGTTTGTTTTTCGGTCGGCCTGAGATGAAGATTGGGACGGGCATGGTGTGTGAGTTTTTCGGTGGACCTCAGATGAAGACTGGACGGGCATGCTGTGTGTGTTTTTCGGGTGGCCTGAGATGAAGACTGGGACGGGCATGCTGTGTATGTTTTTCGGTGGGCCTCAGATGAAGACGGGGACGGGCATGCTTTGTTTGTTTTTCGGTCGGCCTGAGATGAAGACGGGGACGGGCATGCTGTGTTTGTTTTTTGGGCGGTCTCAGATGAAGACCGGGACGGGCTTGCTGTGTGTGTTTTTCGGTGGACCTCAGATGAGGACTGGGACGGGCATGCTGTGTGTGTTTTTCGGGTGGCCTGAGATGAAGACTGGGACGGGCATGCTGTGTATGTTTTTCGGTGGGCCTCAGATGAAGACGGGGACGGGCATGCTGTGTTTGTTTTTCGGTCGGCCTGAGATGAAGACGGGGACGGGCATGCTGTGTTTGTTTTTCGGGCGGTCTCAGATGAAGACCGGGACGGGCTTGCCGTGTGTGTTTTTTAGTGGGCCTCAGATGAAGACTGGGACGGGTATGCTGTGTGTGTTTTTCGGTCGGCCTCAGATGAAGACTGGGACGGGCATGCTGTGTGTGTTTTTTAGTGGGCCTCATATGAAGACTGGGACGGGCATGCTGTGTCTGTTTTTCGGTGGGCCTAAGATGAAGACTGGGACGGGCATGCTGTGTGTGTTTTTCGGTCGGTCTCAGATGAAGACTGAGACGGGCATGCTGTGTGTGTTTTTCCGTCGGCCTCAGATGAAGACTGGGACGGGCATGCTGTGTGTGTTTTTCGGTCGGCCTGAGATGAAGACTGGGACGGGCATGCTGTGTGTGTTTTTCGGTGGACCTCAGATGAAGACTGGTACGGGCATGCTGTGTATGTTTTTCGGTCGGCCTCAGATGGAGACTGGGACGGGCTTGCTGTGTGTGTTTTTCGGTGGGCCTCAGATGAAGACTGGGACGGGCATGGTGTGTGTGTTTTTCGGTGGGCCTCAGATGAAGACTGGGACGGGCATGGTGTGTGTGTGTTTTTCGGTGGGTCTCAGATGAAGACTGGGACGGGCATGCTGTGTGTGTTTTTCGGTGGGCCTCAGATGAAGACTTGGACGGGCATGCTGTGTGTGTTTTTCGGTGGGCCTCAGATAAAGACTGGGACGGGCATGCTGTGTGTGTTTCTCGGTGGGTCTCAGATGAAGACTGGGACGGGCATGCTGTGTGTGTTTCTCGGTGGGTCTCAGATGAAGACTGGGACGGGCATGCTGTGTGTGTTTCACGGTGGGCCTCAGATAAAGACTGGGACGGGCATGCTGTGTGTGTTTCTCGGTGGGTCTCAGATGAAGACTGGGACGGGCATGCTGTGTGTGTTTCTCGGTGGGTCTCAGATGAAGACTGGGACGGGTATGCTGTGTGTGTTTTTGGTGGGTCTCAGATGAAGACTGGGACGGGCATGCTGTGTGTATTTTTCGGTGGGTCTCAGATGAAGACTGGGACGGGCATGCTGTGTGTGTTTTTCCCTCGGCCTGATATGAAGACTGGGACGGGTATGCTGTGTGTGTTTTTCGGTGGGTCTCAGATGAAGACTGGGACGGGCATGCTGTGTGTGTTTTTCGGTGGGTCGGCCTGATATGAAGACTGGGACGGGCATGCTGTGTGTGTTTTACGGTGGACCTCAGATGAAGACTGGGACGGGCATGCTGTGTGTGTTTTTCGGGTGGCCTGAGATGAAGACTGGGACGGGCATGCTGTGTGTGTTTTTCGGTGGGTCTCAGATGAAGACTGGGACTGGCATGCTGTGTGTGTTTATCGGTCGGCCGGAGATGAAGACTGGGACGGGCATGCTGTGTGTTTTTTTCGGTGGGCCTCAGATGAAGACTGGGACGGGCATGCTGTGTGTGCTTTTCGGTGGACCTCAAATGAAGACTGGGACGGGCATGCTGTGTGTGTTTTTCGTGTGGCCTGAGATGAAGACTGGGACGGGCATGCTGTGTATGTTTTTCGGTGGGCCTCAGATGAAGACGGGGACCAATATGCTGTGTTTGTTTTCCTGTCGGCCGGAGATGATGACTGGGACCGGCATGCTGTGTGTGTTTTTCGGTCGGCCTCAGATGAAGACTGGGACGGGCATGCTGTGTGTGTTTTTCGGTCGGCCTGAGATGAAGACTGGGACGGGCATGCTATGTGTGTTTTTCGGTCGGTCGGAGATGAAGACTGGGACGGGCATGCTGTGTGTGTTTTTCGGTCGGCCTGAGATGAACACTGGGACGGGCATGCTGCGTGTGTTTTTCGGTCGGCCTCAGATGAAGACTGGGACGGGCATGCTGCGTGTGTTTTTCCCTCGGCCTGAGATGAAGACTGGGACGACGGGCATGCTGTGTGTGTTTTTCGGTCCGCCTGATATGAAGACTGGGACGGGCATGGTGTGTGTGTTTTTCGGTCGGCCTCAGATGAAGACTGCGACGGGCATGCTGTGTGTTTTTTTCGGGCGGCCTGAGATGAAGACTGGGACGGGCATGCTGTGTGTGTTTTTCGGTCGGCCTCAAATGAAGACTGGGACGGGCCTGCTGTGTTTGTTTTTCGGTCGGCCTCAGATGAAGACTGGGACGGGCATGGTGTGTGTGTGTTTTTCGGTCGGCCTCAGATGAAGGCTGGGACGGGCATGCTGTGTGTGTTTTTCGGTCGGCCTCAGATGAAGACTGGGACGGGCATGCTGTGTGTGTTTTTCAGTCGGCCTCAGATGAAGACTGGGACGGGCATGCTGTTTGTGTTTTTCGGTCGGCCGGAGATGAAGACTGGGACGGGCATGCTGTGTGTGTTTTTCGGTCGGCTTCAGATGAAGGCTGGGACGGGCATGCTGTGTGTGTTTTTCGGTCGGCTGGAGATGAAGACTGGGACGGGCATGCTGTGTGTGTTTTTCGGCGGGCCTCAGATGAAGACTCGGACGGGAATGCTGTGTGTGTTTTTCGGGCGGTCTGAGATGAAGACTGGGACGGGCATGCTGTGTCTGTTTTTCGGTCGGCCTCAAATGAAGACTGGGACGGGCACGCTGTGTGTGTTTTTCGGTCGGCCTCAGATGAAGACTGGGACAGGCATGCTGTGTGTGTTTTTCGGTCGGCCTGAGATGAAGACTGGGTCGACGGGCATGCTGTGTGTGTTTTTCGGTTGGCCTAAGATGAAGACTGGGACGGGCATGATGTGTGTGTTTTTCCCTCGGCCTGAGATGAAGACTGGGACGAAGGGCATGCTGTGTGTGTTTTTCGGTGGGCCTTAGATGAAGACTGGGACGGGCATGCTGTGTGTGTTTTTCGGTCGGCCTGAGATGAAGACTGGGACGGGCATGCTGTGTGTGTTTTTCGGTCGGCCTGAGATGAAGACTGGGACGGGCATGAAATGTTTGTTTTTCAGTCGGCCTGAGATGAAGACTGGGACGGGCATGCTGTGTGTGTTTTTCGGTCGGCGTCAGATGAAGACTGGGACGGGCATGCTGTGTGTATTTTTCGGTCGGCCTGAGATGAAGACTGGGACGGGCATGCTGTGTGTGTTTTCGGTCGGCCTGAGATGAAGACTGGGACGACGGGCATGCTATGTGTGTTTTTCGGTGGGCCTAAGATGAAGACTGGGACGGGCATGATGTGTGTGTTTTTCGGTCGGCCTGAGATGAAGACTGGGACGACGGGCATGCTGTGTGTGTTTTTCGGTCGGCCTCAGATGAAGACTGGGACGGGCATGCTGTGTGTGTTTTTCGGTCGGCCTGAGATGAAGGCTGGGTCGACGGGCATGCTGTGTGTGTTTTTCGGTCGGCCTGAGATGAAGACTGGGTCGACGGGCATGCTGTGTGTGTTTTTCGGTCGGCCTGAGATGAAGACTGGGACGGGCATGCTGTGTGTGTTTTTCGGTCGGCCTGAGATGAAGACTGGGACGACGGGCATGCTGTGTGTGTTTTTCGGTGGGCCTAAGATGAAGACTGGGACGGGCATGATGTGTGTGTTTTTCCCTCGGCCTGAGATGAAGACTGGGACGACGGGCATGCTGTGTGTGTTTTTCGGTGGGCCTAAGATGAAGACTGGGACGGGCATGATGTGTGTGTTTTTCGGTCGGCCTGAGATGAAGACTGGGACGGGCATGCAGTGTGTGTTTTTCGGTCGGCCTCAGATGAAGAATGGGACGGGCATGCTGTGTGTGTTTTTCGGTCGGCCTGAGATGAAGACTGGGACGGGCATGCTATGTGTGTTTTTCGGTCGGTCGGAGATGAAGACTGGGACGGGCATGCTGTGTGTGTTTTTCGGTCGGCCTGAGATGAACACTGGGACGGGCATGCTGCGTGTGTTTTTCGGTCGGCCTCAGATGAAGACTGGGACGGGCATGCTGCGTGTGTTTTTCCCTCGGCCTGAGATGAAGACTGGGACGACGGGCATGCTGTGTGTGTTTTTCGGTCCGCCTGATATGAAGACTGGGACGGGCATGGTGTGTGTGTTTTTCGGTCGGCCTCAGATGAAGACTGGGACGGGCATGCTGTGTGTTTTTTTCGGGCGGCCTGAGATGAAGACTGAGACGGGCATGCTGTGTGTTTTTTTCGGGCGGCCTGAGATGAAGACTGGGACGGGCCTGCTGTGTTTGTTTTTCAGTCGGCCTCAGATGAAGACTGGGACGGGCATGGTGTGTGTGTGTTTTTCGGTCGGCCTCAGATGAAGGCTGGGACGGGCATGCTGTGTGTGTTTTTCGGTCGGCCTCAGATGAAGACTGGGACGGGCATGCTGTGTGTGTTTTTCAGTCGGCCTCAGATGAAGACTGGGACGGGCATGCTGTTTGTGTTTTTCGGTCGGCCGGAGATGAAGACTGGGACGGGCATGCTGTGTGTGTTTTTCGGTCGGCTTCAGATGAAGGCTGGGACGGGCATGCTGTGTGTGTTTTTCGGTCGGCTGGAGATGAAGACTGGGACGGGCATGCTGTGTGTGTTTTTCGGTGGGCCTCAGATGAAGACTCGGACGGGAATGCTGTGTGTGTTTTTCGGTCGGTCTCAGATGAAGACTGGGACGGGCATGCGGTGTGTGTTTTTCGGTCGGCGTCAGATGAAGAATGGGACGGGCATGCTGTGTGTGTTTTTCGGTCGGCCTCAGATGAAGACGGGGAAGGGCATGCTGTGTGTGTTTTTCGGTCGGCCGGAGATGAAGACTGGGACGGGCATGCTGTGTGGGTTTTTCGGTCGGCCTCAGATGAAGACTGGGACGGGCATGCTGTGTGTTTTTTTCGGTCGGCCTCAGATGAAGACTGGGACGGGCATGCTGTGTGTGTTTTTCGGTGGACCTCAGATGAAGACTGGGACGGGCATGTTGTGTGTGTTTTTCGGGTGGCCTGAGATGAAGACTGGGACGGGCATGCTGTGTATGTTTTTCGGTGGGCCTCAGATGAAGACGGGGACGTGTATGCTGTGTCTCTTTTTCGGTCGGCTGGAGATGAAGACTGGGACGGGCATGCTGTGTGTGTTTTTCGGTCGGCCTCAGATGAAGACTGGGACGGGCATGCTGTGTGTGTTTTTTTCGGTCGGCCTGAGATGAAGACTGGGACGGGCATGCTGTGTGTGTTTTTCGGTGGGCCTCAGATGAAGACGGGGACGGGCATGCTGTGTGAGTTTTTTTCGGTCGGCCTCAGATGAAGACTGGGACGGGCATGCTGTGTGTGTTTTTCGGTCGGCCTCAGATGAAGACTGGTACGGTCATGCTGTGTGTGTTTTTCGGTGGATGTCAGATGAAGACTGGGACGGGCATGATGTGTGTGTTTTTCGGTCGGCCTCAGATGAAGACTGGGACGGGCATGCTGTGTGTGTTTTTCGGTCGGCCTGAGATGAAGACTGGGACGGGCATGCTGTGTGTGTTTTTCGGTCGGCCGGAGATGAAGACTGGGACGGGCATGCTGTGTGTGTTTTTCGGTCGGCCTCAGATGAAGACTGGGACGGGCATGCTGTGTGTGTTTTTTTTCGGTCGGCCTCAGATGAAGACTGGGACGGGCATGCTGTGTGTGTTTTTTTCGGTCGGCCTCAGATGAAGACTGGGACGGGCATGCTGTGTGTGTTTTTCGGTGGACCTCAGATGAAGACTGGGACGGGCATGCTGTGTGTGTTTTTCGGGTGGCCTGAGATGAAGACTGGGACGGGCATGCTGTGTATGTTTTTCGGTGGGCCTGAGATGAAGACTGGGACGGGCATGCTGTGTTTGTTTTTCGGTCGGCCTGAGATGAAGATTGGGACGGGCATGGTGTGTGAGTTTTTCGGTGGACCTCAGATGAAGACTGGACGGGCATGCTGTGTGTGTTTTTCGGGTGGCCTGAGATGAAGACTGGGACGGGCATGCTGTGTATGTTTTTCGGTGGGCCTCAGATGAAGACGGGGACGGGCATGCTTTGTTTGTTTTTCGGTCGGCCTGAGATGAAGACGGGGACGGGCATGCTGTGTTTGTTTTTTGGGCGGTCTCAGATGAAGACCGGGACGGGCTTGCTGTGTGTGTTTTTCGGTGGACCTCAGATGAGGACTGGGACGGGCATGCTGTGTGTGTTTTTCGGGTGGCCTGAGATGAAGACTGGGACGGGCATGCTGTGTATGTTTTTCGGTGGGCCTCAGATGAAGACGGGGACGGGCATGCTGTGTTTGTTTTTCGGTCGGCCTGAGATGAAGACGGGGACGGGCATGCTGTGTTTGTTTTTCGGGCGGTCTCAGATGAAGACCGGGACGGGCTTGCCGTGTGTGTTTTTTAGTGGGCCTCAGATGAAGACTGGGACGGGTATGCTGTGTGTGTTTTTCGGTCGGCCTCAGATGAAGACTGGGACGGGCATGCTGTGTGTGTTTTTTAGTGGGCCTCATATGAAGACTGGGACGGGCATGCTGTGTCTGTTTTTCGGTGGGCCTAAGATGAAGACTGGGACGGGCATGCTGTGTGTGTTTTTCGGTCGGTCTCAGATGAAGACTGAGACGGGCATGCTGTGTGTGTTTTTCCGTCGGCCTCAGATGAAGACTGGGACGGGCATGCTGTGTGTGTTTTTCGGTCGGCCTGAGATGAAGACTGGGACGGGCATGCTGTGTGTGTTTTTCGGTGGACCTCAGATGAAGACTGGTACGGGCATGCTGTGTATGTTTTTCGGTCGGCCTCAGATGGAGACTGGGACGGGCTTGCTGTGTGTGTTTTTCGGTGGGCCTCAGATGAAGACTGGGACGGGCATGGTGTGTGTGTTTTTCGGTGGGCCTCAGATGAAGACTGGGACGGGCATGGTGTGTGTGTGTTTTTCGGTGGGTCTCAGATGAAGACTGGGACGGGCATGCTGTGTGTGTTTTTCGGTGGGCCTCAGATGAAGACTTGGACGGGCATGCTGTGTGTGTTTTTCGGTGGGCCTCAGATAAAGACTGGGACGGGCATGCTGTGTGTGTTTCTCGGTGGGTCTCAGATGAAGACTGGGACGGGCATGCTGTGTGTGTTTCTCGGTGGGTCTCAGATGAAGACTGGGACGGGCATGCTGTGTGTGTTTCACGGTGGGCCTCAGATAAAGACTGGGACGGGCATGCTGTGTGTGTTTCTCGGTGGGTCTCAGATGAAGACTGGGACGGGCATGCTGTGTGTGTTTCTCGGTGGGTCTCAGATGAAGACTGGGACGGGTATGCTGTGTGTGTTTTTGGTGGGTCTCAGATGAAGACTGGGACGGGCATGCTGTGTGTATTTTTCGGTGGGTCTCAGATGAAGACTGGGACGGGCATGCTGTGTGTGTTTTTCCCTCGGCCTGATATGAAGACTGGGACGGGTATGCTGTGTGTGTTTTTCGGTGGGTCTCAGATGAAGACTGGGACGGGCATGCTGTGTGTGTTTTTCGGTGGGTCGGCCTGATATGAAGACTGGGACGGGCATGCTGTGTGTGTTTTACGGTGGACCTCAGATGAAGACTGGGACGGGCATGCTGTGTGTGTTTTTCGGGTGGCCTGAGATGAAGACTGGGACGGGCATGCTGTGTGTGTTTTTCGGTGGGTCTCAGATGAAGACTGGGACTGGCATGCTGTGTGTGTTTATCGGTCGGCCGGAGATGAAGACTGGGACGGGCATGCTGTGTGTTTTTTTCGGTGGGCCTCAGATGAAGACTGGGACGGGCATGCTGTGTGTGCTTTTCGGTGGACCTCAAATGAAGACTGGGACGGGCATGCTGTGTGTGTTTTTCGTGTGGCCTGAGATGAAGACTGGGACGGGCATGCTGTGTATGTTTTTCGGTGGGCCTCAGATGAAGACGGGGACCAATATGCTGTGTTTGTTTTCCTGTCGGCCGGAGATGATGACTGGGACCGGCATGCTGTGTGTGTTTTTCGGTCGGCCTCAGATGAAGACTGGGACGGGCATGCTGTGTGTGTTTTTCGGTCGGCCTGAGATGAAGACTGGGACGGGCATGCTATGTGTGTTTTTCGGTCGGTCGGAGATGAAGACTGGGACGGGCATGCTGTGTGTGTTTTTCGGTCGGCCTGAGATGAACACTGGGACGGGCATGCTGCGTGTGTTTTTCGGTCGGCCTCAGATGAAGACTGGGACGGGCATGCTGCGTGTGTTTTTCCCTCGGCCTGAGATGAAGACTGGGACGACGGGCATGCTGTGTGTGTTTTTCGGTCCGCCTGATATGAAGACTGGGACGGGCATGGTGTGTGTGTTTTTCGGTCGGCCTCAGATGAAGACTGCGACGGGCATGCTGTGTGTTTTTTTCGGGCGGCCTGAGATGAAGACTGGGACGGGCATGCTGTGTGTGTTTTTCGGTCGGCCTCAAATGAAGACTGGGACGGGCCTGCTGTGTTTGTTTTTCGGTCGGCCTCAGATGAAGACTGGGACGGGCATGGTGTGTGTGTGTTTTTCGGTCGGCCTCAGATGAAGGCTGGGACGGGCATGCTGTGTGTGTTTTTCGGTCGGCCTCAGATGAAGACTGGGACGGGCATGCTGTGTGTGTTTTTCAGTCGGCCTCAGATGAAGACTGGGACGGGCATGCTGTTTGTGTTTTTCGGTCGGCCGGAGATGAAGACTGGGACGGGCATGCTGTGTGTGTTTTTCGGTCGGCTTCAGATGAAGGCTGGGACGGGCATGCTGTGTGTGTTTTTCGGTCGGCTGGAGATGAAGACTGGGACGGGCATGCTGTGTGTGTTTTTCGGCGGGCCTCAGATGAAGACTCGGACGGGAATGCTGTGTGTGTTTTTCGGGCGGTCTGAGATGAAGACTGGGACGGGCATGCTGTGTCTGTTTTTCGGTCGGCCTCAAATGAAGACTGGGACGGGCACGCTGTGTGTGTTTTTCGGTCGGCCTCAGATGAAGACTGGGACAGGCATGCTGTGTGTGTTTTTCGGTCGGCCTGAGATGAAGACTGGGTCGACGGGCATGCTGTGTGTGTTTTTCGGTTGGCCTAAGATGAAGACTGGGACGGGCATGATGTGTGTGTTTTTCCCTCGGCCTGAGATGAAGACTGGGACGAAGGGCATGCTGTGTGTGTTTTTCGGTGGGCCTTAGATGAAGACTGGGACGGGCATGCTGTGTGTGTTTTTCGGTCGGCCTGAGATGAAGACTGGGACGGGCATGCTGTGTGTGTTTTTCGGTCGGCCTGAGATGAAGACTGGGACGGGCATGAAATGTTTGTTTTTCAGTCGGCCTGAGATGAAGACTGGGACGGGCATGCTGTGTGTGTTTTTCGGTCGGCGTCAGATGAAGACTGGGACGGGCATGCTGTGTGTATTTTTCGGTCGGCCTGAGATGAAGACTGGGACGGGCATGCTGTGTGTGTTTTCGGTCGGCCTGAGATGAAGACTGGGACGACGGGCATGCTATGTGTGTTTTTCGGTGGGCCTAAGATGAAGACTGGGACGGGCATGATGTGTGTGTTTTTCGGTCGGCCTGAGATGAAGACTGGGACGACGGGCATGCTGTGTGTGTTTTTCGGTCGGCCTCAGATGAAGACTGGGACGGGCATGCTGTGTGTGTTTTTCGGTCGGCCTGAGATGAAGGCTGGGTCGACGGGCATGCTGTGTGTGTTTTTCGGTCGGCCTGAGATGAAGACTGGGTCGACGGGCATGCTGTGTGTGTTTTTCGGTCGGCCTGAGATGAAGACTGGGACGGGCATGCTGTGTGTGTTTTTCGGTCGGCCTGAGATGAAGACTGGGACGACGGGCATGCTGTGTGTGTTTTTCGGTGGGCCTAAGATGAAGACTGGGACGGGCATGATGTGTGTGTTTTTCCCTCGGCCTGAGATGAAGACTGGGACGACGGGCATGCTGTGTGTGTTTTTCGGTGGGCCTAAGATGAAGACTGGGACGGGCATGATGTGTGTGTTTTTCGGTCGGCCTGAGATGAAGACTGGGACGGGCATGCAGTGTGTGTTTTTCGGTCGGCCTCAGATGAAGAATGGGACGGGCATGCTGTGTGTGTTTTTCGGTCGGCCTGAGATGAAGACTGGGACGGGCATGCTATGTGTGTTTTTCGGTCGGTCGGAGATGAAGACTGGGACGGGCATGCTTTGTGTGTTTTTCGGTCGGCCTGAGATGAACACTGGGACGGGCATGCTGCGTGTGTTTTTCGGTCGGCCTCAGATGAAGACTGGGACGGGCATGCTGCGTGTGTTTTTCCCTCGGCCTGAGATGAAGACTGGGACGACGGGCATGCTGTGTGTGTTTTTCGGTCCGCCTGATATGAAGACTGGGACGGGCATGGTGTGTGTGTTTTTCGGTCGGCCTCAGATGAAGACTGGGACGGGCATGCTGTGTGTTTTTTTCGGGCGGCCTGAGATGAAGACTGGGA
Organism: Pictodentalium vernedei; assembly: GCA_031216915.1. Taxonomy (NCBI): domain Eukaryota; kingdom Metazoa; phylum Mollusca; class Scaphopoda; order Dentaliida; family Dentaliidae; genus Pictodentalium; species Pictodentalium vernedei. The sequence continues at coordinate 12,120,647 of CM062291.1, read as the reverse complement.
CGGGCATGCTGTGTGTTTTTTTCGGGCGGCCTGAGATGAAGACTGGGACGGGCCTGCTGTGTTTGTTTTTCAGTCGGCCTTAGATGAAGACTGGGACGGGCATGGTGTGTGTGTGTTTTTCGGTCGGCCTCAGATGAAGGCTGGGACGGGCATGCTGTGTGTGTTTTTCGGTCGGCCTCAGATGAAGACTGGGACGGGCATGCTGTGTGTGTTTTTCAGTCGGCCTCAGATGAAGACTGGGACGGGCATGCTGTTTGTCTTTTTCGGTCGGCCGGAGATGAAGACTGGGACGGGCATGCTGTGTGTGTTTTTCGGTCGGCTTCAGATGAAGGCTGGGACGGGCATGCTGTGTGTGTTTTTCGGTCGGCTGGAGATGAAGACTGGGACGGGCATGCTGTGTGTGTTTTTCGGTGGGCCTCAGATGAAGACTCGGACGGGAATGCTGTGTGTGTTTTTCGGTCGGTCTCAGATGAAGACTGGGACGGGCATGCGGTGTGTGTTTTTCGGTCGGCGTCAGATGAAGAATGGGACGGGCATGCTGTGTGTGTTTTTCGGTCGGCCTCAGATGAAGACGGGGAAGGGCATGCTGTGTGTGTTTTTCGGTCGGCCGGAGATGAAGACTGGGACGGGCATGCTGTGTGGGTTTTTCGGTCGGCCTCAGATGAAGACTGGGACGGGCATGCTGTGTGTTTTTTTCGGTCGGCCTCAGATGAAGACTGGGACGGGCATGCTGTGTGTGTTTTTCGGTGGACCTCAGATGAAGACTGGGACGGGCATGTTGTGTGTGTTTTTCGGGTGGCCTGAGATGAAGACTGGGACGGGCATGCTGTGTATGTTTTTCGGTGGGCCTCAGATGAAGACGGGGACGTGTATGCTGTGTCTCTTTTTCGGTCGGCTGGAGATGAAGACTGGGACGGGCATGCTGTGTGTGTTTTTCGGTCGGCCTCAGATGAAGACTGGGACGGGCATGCTGTGTGTGTTTTTTTCGGTCGGCCTGAGATGAAGACTGGGACGGGCATGCTGTGTGTGTTTTTCGGTGGGCCTCAGATGAAGACGGGGACGGGCATGCTGTGTGAGTTTTTTTCGGTCGGCCTCAGATGAAGACTGGGACGGGCATGCTGTGTGTGTTTTTCGGTCGGCCTCAGATGAAGACTGGTACGGTCATGCTGTGTGTGTTTTTCGGTGGATGTCAGATGAAGACTGGGACGGGCATGATGTGTGTGTTTTTCGGTCGGCCTCAGATGAAGACTGGGACGGGCATGCTGTGTGTGTTTTTCGGTCGGCCTGAGATGAAGACTGGGACGGGCATGCTGTGTGTGTTTTTCGGTCGGCCGGAGATGAAGACTGGGACGGGCATGCTGTGTGTGTTTTTCGGTCGGCCTCAGATGAAGACTGGGACGGGCATGCTGTGTGTGTTTTTTTTCGGTCGGCCTCAGATGAAGACTGGGACGGGCATGCTGTGTGTGTTTTTTTCGGTCGGCCTCAGATGAAGACTGGGACGGGCATGCTGTGTGTGTTTTTCGGTGGACCTCAGATGAAGACTGGGACGGGCATGCTGTGTGTGTTTTTCGGGTGGCCTGAGATGAAGACTGGGACGGGCATGCTGTGTATGTTTTTCGGTGGGCCTGAGATGAAGACTGGGACGGGCATGCTGTGTTTGTTTTTCGGTCGGCCTGAGATGAAGATTGGGACGGGCATGGTGTGTGAGTTTTTCGGTGGACCTCAGATGAAGACTGGACGGGCATGCTGTGTGTGTTTTTCGGGTGGCCTGAGATGAAGACTGGGACGGGCATGCTGTGTATGTTTTTCGGTGGGCCTCAGATGAAGACGGGGACGGGCATGCTTTGTTTGTTTTTCGGTCGGCCTGAGATGAAGACGGGGACGGGCATGCTGTGTTTGTTTTTTGGGCGGTCTCAGATGAAGACCGGGACGGGCTTGCTGTGTGTGTTTTTCGGTGGACCTCAGATGAGGACTGGGACGGGCATGCTGTGTGTGTTTTTCGGGTGGCCTGAGATGAAGACTGGGACGGGCATGCTGTGTATGTTTTTCGGTGGGCCTCAGATGAAGACGGGGACGGGCATGCTGTGTTTGTTTTTCGGTCGGCCTGAGATGAAGACGGGGACGGGCATGCTGTGTTTGTTTTTCGGGCGGTCTCAGATGAAGACCGGGACGGGCTTGCCGTGTGTGTTTTTTAGTGGGCCTCAGATGAAGACTGGGACGGGTATGCTGTGTGTGTTTTTCGGTCGGCCTCAGATGAAGACTGGGACGGGCATGCTGTGTGTGTTTTTTAGTGGGCCTCATATGAAGACTGGGACGGGCATGCTGTGTCTGTTTTTCGGTGGGCCTAAGATGAAGACTGGGACGGGCATGCTGTGTGTGTTTTTCGGTCGGTCTCAGATGAAGACTGAGACGGGCATGCTATGTGTGTTTTTCCGTCGGCCTCAGATGAAGACTGGGACGGGCATGCTGTGTGTGTTTTTCGGTCGGCCTGAGATGAAGACTGGGACGGGCATGCTGTGTGTGTTTTTCGGTGGACCTCAGATGAAGACTGGTACGGGCATGCTGTGTATGTTTTTCGGTCGGCCTCAGATGGAGACTGGGACGGGCTTGCTGTGTGTGTTTTTCGGTGGGCCTCAGATGAAGACTGGGACGGGCATGGTGTGTGTGTTTTTCGGTGGGCCTCAGATGAAGACTGGGACGGGCATGGTGTGTGTGTGTTTTTCGGTGGGTCTCAGATGAAGACTGGGACGGGCATGCTGTGTGTGTTTTTCGGTGGGCCTCAGATGAAGACTTGGACGGGCATGCTGTGTGTGTTTTTCGGTGGGCCTCAGATAAAGACTGGGACGGGCATGCTGTGTGTGTTTCTCGGTGGGTCTCAGATGAAGACTGGGACGGGCATGCTGTGTGTGTTTCTCGGTGGGTCTCAGATGAAGACTGGGACGGGCATGCTGTGTGTGTTTCACGGTGGGCCTCAGATAAAGACTGGGACGGGCATGCTGTGTGTGTTTCTCGGTGGGTCTCAGATGAAGACTGGGACGGGCATGCTGTGTGTGTTTCTCGGTGGGTCTCAGATGAAGACTGGGACGGGTATGCTGTGTGTGTTTTTGGTGGGTCTCAGATGAAGACTGGGACGGGCATGCTGTGTGTATTTTTCGGTGGGTCTCAGATGAAGACTGGGACGGGCATGCTGTGTGTGTTTTTCCCTCGGCCTGATATGAAGACTGGGACGGGTATGCTGTGTGTGTTTTTCGGTGGGTCTCAGATGAAGACTGGGACGGGCATGCTGTGTGTGTTTTTCGGTGGGTCGGCCTGATATGAAGACTGGGACGGGCATGCTGTGTGTGTTTTACGGTGGACCTCAGATGAAGACTGGGACGGGCATGCTGTGTGTGTTTTTCGGGTGGCCTGAGATGAAGACTGGGACGGGCATGCTGTGTGTGTTTTTCGGTGGGTCTCAGATGAAGACTGGGACTGGCATGCTGTGTGTGTTTATCGGTCGGCCGGAGATGAAGACTGGGACGGGCATGCTGTGTGTTTTTTTCGGTGGGCCTCAGATGAAGACTGGGACGGGCATGCTGTGTGTGCTTTTCGGTGGACCTCAAATGAAGACTGGGACGGGCATGCTGTGTGTGTTTTTCGTGTGGCCTGAGATGAAGACTGGGACGGGCATGCTGTGTATGTTTTTCGGTGGGCCTCAGATGAAGACGGGGACCAATATGCTGTGTTTGTTTTCCTGTCGGCCGGAGATGATGACTGGGACCGGCATGCTGTGTGTGTTTTTCGGTCGGCCTCAGATGAAGACTGGGACGGGCATGCTGTGTGTGTTTTTTTCGGTCGGCCTGAGATAAAGACTGGGACGGGCATGCTGTGTGTGTTTTTCGGTGGGCCTCAGATGAAGACGAGGACGGGTATGCTGTGTTTGTTTTTCGGTTGGCCGGAGATAAGGACTGGGACGGGCATGCTGTGTGTTTTTTTTTCGGTCGGCCTGAGATGAAGACTGGGACGGGCATGCTGTGTGTGTTTTTCGGTGGGCCTGAGATGAAGACTGGGACGGGCATGCTGTGTGTTTTTTTCGGTGGGCCTCAGATGAAGACTGGGACGGGCATGCTGTGTGTGTTTTTCGGTGGACCTCAGATGAAGACTGGGACGGGCATGCTGTGTGTGTTTTTCGTGTGGCCTGAGATGAAGACTGGGACGGGCATGCTGTGTATGTTTTTCGGTGGGCCTCAGATGAAGACGGGGACCGGTATGCTGTGTTTGTTTTCCTGTCGGCCGGAGATGATGACTGGGACCGGCATGCTGTGTGTGTTTTTCGGTCGGCCTCAGATGAAGACTGGGACGGGCATGCTGTGTGTGTTTTTTTCGGTCGGCCTGAGATGAAGACTGGGACGGGCATGCTGTGTGTGTTTTTCGGTGGGCCTCAGATGAAGACGAGGACGGGTATGCTGTGTTTGTTTTTCGGTTGGCCGGAGATAAGGACTGGGACGGGCATGCTGTGTGTGTTTTTTTCGGTCGGCCTGAGATGAAGACTGGGACGGGCATGCTGTGTGTGTTTTTCGGTGGGCCTCAGATAAAGACTGGGACGGGCATGCTGTGTGTGTTTTTCGGTCGGCCTCAGATGAAGACTGGGACGGGCATGCTGTGTGTGTTTTTTTCGGTCGGCCTGAGATGAAGACTGGGACGGGCATGCTGTGTGTGTTTTTCGGTCGGCCTCAGATGAAGACTGGGACGGGAATGCTGTGTGTGTTTTTCTGTCGGTCTCAGATGAAGACTGGGACGGGCATGCTGTGTGTGTTTTTCGGACGGCCTCAGATGAAGACTGGGACGGGCATGCTGTGTGTGTTTTTCGGTCGGCCTCAGATGAAGACTGGGACGGGCATGCTGTGTGTGTTTTTCGGTCGGCCGGAGATGAAGACTGGGACGGGCATGCTGTGTGTGTTTTTCGGTCGGCCTCAGATGAAGACTGGGACGGGCATGCTGTGTCTGTTTTTCGGTGGGCCTCAGATGAAGACTGGGACGGGAATGCTGTGTGTGTTTTTCGGGCGGTCTGAGATGAAGACTGGGACGGGCATGCTGTGTGTGTTTTTCGGTCGGCCTCAGATGAAGACTGGGACGGGCACGCTGTGTGTGTTTTTCGGTCGGCCTCAGATGAAGACTGGGACAGGCATGCTGTGTGTGTTTTTCGGTCGGCCTGAGATGAAGACTGGGTCGACGGGCATGCTGTGTGTGTTTTTCGGTTGGCCTACGATGAAGACTGGGACGGGCATGATGTGTGTGTTTTTCCCTCGGCCTGAGATGAAGACTGGGACGAAGGGCATGCTGTGTGTGTTTTTCGGTGGGCCTTAGATGAAGACTGGGACGGGCATGCTGTGTGTGTTTTTCGGTCGGCCTGAGATGAAGACTGGGACGGGCATGCTGTGTGTGTTTTTCGGTCGGCCTGAGATGAAGACTGGGACGGGCATGAAATGTTTGTTTTTCAGTCGGCCTGAGATGAAGACTGGGACGGGCATGCTGTGTGTGTTTTTCGGTCGGCGTCAGATGAAGACTGGGACGGGCATGCTGTGTGTATTTTTCGGTCGGCCTGAGATGAAGACTGGGACGGGCATGCTGTGTGTGTTTTCGGTCGGCCTGAGATGAAGCCTGGGACGACGGGCATGCTATGTGTGTTTTTCGGTGGGCCTAAGATGAAGACTGGGACGGGCATGATGTGTGTGTTTTTCGGTCGGCCTGAGATGAAGACTGGGACGACGGGCATGCTGTGTGTGTTTTTCGGTCGGCCTCAGATGAAGACTGGGACGGGCATGCTGTGTGTGTTTTTCGGTCGGCCTGAGATGAAGACTGGGACGGGCATGCTGTGTGTGTTTTTCGGTCGGCCTGAGATGAAGACTGGGTCGACGGGCATGCTGTGTGTGTTTTTCGGTCGGCCTGAGATGAAGACTGGGACGGGCATGCTGTGTGTGTTTTTCGGTCGGCCTGAGATGAAGACTGGGACGACGGGCATGCTGTGTGTGTTTTTCGGTGGGCCTAAGATGAAGACTGGGACGGGCATGATGTGTGTGTTTTTCCCTCGGCCTGAGATGAAGAATGGGACGACGGGCATGCTGTGTGTGTTTTTCGGTGGGCCTAAGATGAAGACTGGGACGGGCATGATGTGCGTGTTTTTCGGTCGGCCTGAGATGAAGACTGGGACGGGCATGCAGTGTGTGTTTTTCGGTCGGCCTCAGATGAAGAATGGGACGGGCATGCTGTGTGTGTTTTTCGGTCGGCCTAAGATGAAGACTGGGACGGGCATGCTATGTGTGTTTTTCGGTCGGTCGGAGATGAAGACTGGGACGGGCATGCTGTGTGTGTTTTTCGGTCGGCCTGAGATGAACACTGGGACGGGCATGCTGCGTGTGTTTTTCGGTCGGCCTCAGATGAAGACTGGGACGGGCATGCTGCGTGTGTTTTTCCCTCGGCCTGAGATGAAGACTGGGACGACGGGCATGCTGTGTGTGTTTTTCGGTCCGCCTGATATGAAGACTGGGACGGGCATGGTGTGTGTGTTTTTCGGTCGGCCTCAGATGAAGACTGCGACGGGCATGCTGTGTGTTTTTTTCGGGCGGCCTGAGATGAAGACTGGGACGGGCATGCTGTGTGTGTTTTTCGGTCGGCCTCAAATGAAGACTGGGACGGGCCTGCTGTGTTTGTTTTTCGGTCGGCCTCAGATGAAGACTGGGACGGGCATGGTGTGTGTGTGTTTTTCGGTCGGCCTCAGATGAAGGCTGGGACGGGCATGCTGTGTGTGTTTTTCGGTCGGCCTCAGATGAAGACTGGGACGGGCATGCTGTGTGTGTTTTTCAGTCGGCCTCAGATGAAGACTGGGACGGGCATGCTGTTTGTGTTTTTCGGTCGGCCGGAGATGAAGACTGGGACGGGCATGCTGTGTGTGTTTTTCGGTCGGCTTCAGATGAAGGCTGGGACGGGCATGCTGTGTGTGTTTTTCGGTCGGCTGGAGATGAAGACTGGGACGGGCATGCTGTGTGTGTTTTTCGGCGGGCCTCAGATGAAGACTCGGACGGGAATGCTGTGTGTGTTTTTCGGTCGGTCTCAGATGAAGACTGGGACGGGCATGCGGTGTGTGTTTTTCGGTCGGCGTCAGATGAAGAATGGGACGGGCATGCTGTGTGTGTTTTTCGGTCGGCCTCAGATGAAGACGGGGAAGGGCATGCTGTGTGTGTTTTTCGGTCGGCCGGAGATGAAGACTGGGACGGGCATGCTGTGTGGGTTTTTCGGTCGGCCTCAGATGAAGACTGGGACGGGCATGCTGTGTGTTTTTTTCGGTCGGCCTCAGATGAAGACTGGGACGGGCATGCTGTGTGTGTTTTTCGGTGGACCTCAGATGAAGACTGGGACGGGCATGTTGTGTGTGTTTTTCGGGTGGCCTGATATGAAGACTGGGACGGGCATGCTGTGTATGTTTTTCGGTGGGCCTCAGATGAAGACGGGGACGGGTATGCTGTGTCTGTTTTTCGGTCGGCCGGAGATGAAGACTGGGACGGGCATGCTGTGTGTGTTTTTCGGTCGGCCTCAGATGAAGACTGGGACGGGCATGCTGTGTGTGTTTTTTTCGATCGGCCTGAGATGAAGACTGGGACGGGCATGCTGTGTGTGTTTTTCGGTGGGCCTCAGATGAAGACGGGGACGGGCATGCTGTGTGAGTTTTTTTCGGTCGGCCTCAGATGAAGACTGGGACGGGCATGCTGTGTGTGTTTTTCGGTCGGCCTCAGATGAAGACTGGTACGGTCATGCTGTGTGTGTTTTTCGGTGGATCTCAGATGAAGACTGGGACGGGCATGATGTGTGTGTTTTTCGGTCGGCCTCAGATGAAGACTGGGACGGGCATGCTGTGTGTGTTTTTCGGTCGGCCTCAGATGAAGACTGGGACGGGCATGCTGTGTGTGTTTTTCGGTCGGCCGGAGATGAAGACTGGGACGGGCATGCTGTGTGTGTTTTTCGGTCGGCCTCAGATGAAGACTGGGACGGGCATGCTGTGTGTGTTTTTTTCGGTCGGCCTCAGATGAAGACTGGGACGGGTATGCTGTGTGTGTTTTTTTCGGTCGGCCTCAGATGAAGACTGGGACGGGCATGCTGTGTGTGTTTTTCGGTGGACCTCAGATGAAGACTGGGACGGGCATGCTGTGTGTGTTTTTCGGGTGGCCTGAGATGAAGACTGGGACGGGCATGCTGTGTATGTTTTTCGGTGGGCCTGAGATGAAGACTGGGACGGGCATGCTGTGTTTGTTTTTCGGTCGGCCTGAGATGAAGATTGGGACGGGCATGGTGTTAGTGTTTTTCGGTGGACCTCAGATGAAGACTGGGACGGGCATGCTGTGTGTGTTTTTCGGGTGGCCTGAGATGAAGACTGGGACGGGCATGCTGTGTATGTTTTTCGGTGGGCCTCAGATGAAGACGGGGACGGGCATGCTTTGTTTGTTTTTCGGTCGGCCTGAGATGAAGACGGGGACGGGCATGCTGTGTTTGTTTTTTGGGCGGTCTCAGATGAAGACCGGGACGGGCTTGCTGTGTGTGTTTTTCGGTGGACCTCAGATGAAGACTGGGACGGGCATGCTGTGTGTGTTTTTCGGGTGGCCTGAGATGAAGACTGGGACGGGCATGCTGTGTATGTTTTTCGGTGGGCCTCAGATGAAGACGGGGACGGGCATGCTGTGTTTGTTTTTCGGTCGGCCTGAGATGAAGACGGGGACGGGCATGCTGTGTTTGTTTTTCGGGCGGTCTCAGATGAAGACCGGGACGGGCTTGCCGTGTGTGTTTTTTAGTGGGCCTCAGATGAAGACTGGGACGGGTATGCTGTGTGTGTTTTTCGGTCGGCCTCAGATGAAGACTGGGACGGGCATGCTGTGTGTGTTTTTTAGTGGGCCTCATATGAAGACTGGGACGGGCATGCTGTGTCTGTTTTTCGGTGGGCCTAAGATGAAGACTGGGACGGGCATGCTGTGTGTGTTTTTCGGTCGGTCTCAGATGAAGACTGAGACGGGCATGCTGTGTGTGTTTTTCGGTCGGCCTCAGATGAAGACTGGGACGGGCATGCTGTGTGTGTTTTTCGGTCGACCTGAGATGAAGACTGGGACGGGCATGCTGTGTGTGTTTTTCGGTGGACCTCAGATGAAGACTGGTACGGGCATGCTGTGTATGTTTTTCGGTCGGCCTCAGATGGAGACTGGGACGGGCTTGCTGTGTGTGTTTTTCGGTGGGCCTCAGATGAAGACTGGGACGGGAATGGTGTGTGTGTTTTTCGGTGGGCCTCAGATGAAGACTGGGACGGGCATGGTGTGTGTGTGTTTTTCGGTGGGTCTCAGATGAAGACTGGGACGTGCATGCTGTGTGTGTTTTTCGGTGGGCCTCAGATGAAGACTTGGACGGGCATGCTGTGTGTGTTTTTCGGTGGGCCTCAGATAAAGACTGGGACGGGCATGCTGTGTGTGTTTCTCGGTGGGTCTCAGATGAAGACTGGGACGGGCATGCTGTGTGTGTTTCTCGGTGGGTCTCAGATGAAGACTGGGACGGGCATGCTGTGTGTGTTTCACGGTGGGCCTCAGATAAAGACTGGGACGGGCATGCTGTGTGTGTTTCTCGGTGGGTCTCAGATGAAGACTGGGACGGGCATGCTGTGTGTGTTTCTCGGTGGGTCTCGGATGAAGACTGGGACGGGTATGCTGTGTGTGTTTTTCGTGGGTCTCAGATGAAGACTGGGACGGGCATGCTGTGTGTATTTTTCGGTGGGTCTCAGATGAAGACTGGGACGGGCATGCTGTGTGTGTTTTTCCCTCGGCCTGATTTGAAGACTGGGACGGGTATGCTGTGTGTGTTTTTCGGTGGGTCTCAGATGAAGACTGGGACGGGCATGCTGTGTGTGTTTTTCGGTGGGTCGGCCTGATATGAAGACTGGGACGGGCATGCTGTGTGTGTTTTACGGTGGACCTCAGATGAAGACTGGGACGGGCATGCTGTGTGTGTTTCTCGGTGGGTCTCAGATGAAGACTGGGACGGGCATGGTGTGTGTGTTTTTCGGTCGGCCTCAGATGAAGACTGGGACGGGCATGGTGTGTGTGTTTTACGGTGGACCTCAGATGAAGACTGGGACGGGCATGCTGCGTGTGTTTCTCGGTCGGTCTCAGATGAAGACTGGGACGGACATGCTGTGTGTGTTTTTCGAAGGACACAATCATGTTTTAAGAGAATTTATAATGTTTATTTCTGATCCGCTACCGAACGTCCAACCCTTGGTAACCGCGCATGGCAACCAGGAGTCCAGCACCTAAAGCACGAGACTATTGCACGCCGTCAAAAGTCAAAAACGATGGCTGGAGCATGGAGGGTGGGGGGTGGCGGCGGCAAAAAATTGCGCCGCCAAGTGCCAATAAAAATGTGCATAAACATTTAATGCATTTTTGTTTTCTTTTTTTTTTTCACTGTTATGAAATTTTTTGTGCCCCAAGCAGTAACTGAATGTCACCAGTTGACAATAAAATCCTATTTAGAAGGCTTATTAACAAAAGTTACCCCCTCAATATAAAAAAATATTGGAGAATTTCATTAAAAACTGACTTGAGGATGGCGGTGGGTGTCCGATATTGAACGTAAAAGAAAATGTCCGATAATTTTCTCCTAAAGTCGACTAAAATATCTATTTACAACAAAATTTATTCATATTCTTGTGGTTTTTATGGAATAATCTTTAATCCTTTACCCAACGTAACGGCCAAAACCGGCCAGCGCTATTCTCAAAAATCGCCATTTAATTTTCATTATTTTTTTCATTTTTTGTCTCAAAAACATAGGTTATGATCCCTCGTTGGAACGAGCTCGTTCTAATGAGGGGTCATAACCTCTTTTTTTCAAGTGTCATCTGCTTTTCATGTTAGATAAATGGTTAAAATGAAGCATAGTACAAATAATATGGTCTAATGAGTCATAATAGTTAGATTGGACTGAATTTTCAAAATGAAAAATGAAAAATATTAATTTTTATTTCAACAAAAACCAAAAAGTCTGATATAACAAAAACAAAACAAGTCTTTGTGATAAGCTATCCTGCTCTGCTGACGCCACAACAAAGACAAAAACACAAGGTTTGCTGTTCTTGGGCCAGAACGAAAACAAGTTCCCATTTACACAACCAATATTTGCGACATCTGCACAATTACGGTATAAGCAGTAATAATAATAATAATAATAATAATAATAACACTTTGGCCAGCCGCCGATTTGTCGCGGTTCTCGGACGAGAAGGCCTTGGCCTTGGTTACCCCTGTACTCCCCACTGCCTCCCTATTCCCACGCTTCTCCTCTCCTCCCAACACTCGGGGACGAACTGTTTGATGACATCCCTTGCCCCATTCTTCCCAGTCTCTCCGATTAGCATATTAACCCTCTCCTTTGAGTCTCCCTCTAACCACATGTCCTTCATTCTCCCATCCCACTTCCCCATTATACTCCCAGTGAATCTCATTCTTTTAGACTGGTACTTTGGGCATTCTAGCAGAAAGTGTTCCAGGGTATCCACCATGCCCAAGTTACACATCTGGCACTCCCTTTCACCGTCTTTCCCAATTTTTCCCCTCAGCTCCAGGGATCGCGACCTCAGCTTGAACAACAGTGACCCCCCAAAGGTGCCATCAAGGTACTCTTCAAAACCTGGCTTTTCTTTATCACGCAGGCCACCCAAAGACCTCTTTGATTTGACCCCCCTCTCGCCAATTACGGTTACAATCTTCCATGACCCTTTTTCTGACGATCTTTTTACCCTGGTTTGCCCCAACGTCTAGGTCCGAGATCTCCAATGAGTAGTTCTCTACTAGCTCCCTCACTTGGACCATCCACCCCGTTTTAATATTTGAGTTGAAAATTCTCAGGAACATTACTTTACACAATCGGCTGTCGTGGAGATTTACCAAATAATTAAGATAACCGATTTTCAACAGGTCTATCCTGTCCTTGATCCTCATCCACCCAAGCTCACCCCTGATAGCTTCTAGCGCTGCGGCATTACTCGACCCCGTTATCCATCGGCCTGCATCGTTCTGCAGGATTTCCAAGCTCTTTACGGCCGTCTGGTTTAGGCGTACCACTTCCGTACCGTATGTTATACTTGGCACGGGCATGCTGTGTGTGTTTTTCGAAGGACACAATCACGTTTTAAGGGAATTTATAATGTTTATTTCTGATCCGCTGCCGAAAGTCCAACCCTTGGTAACCGCGCCTGGCAACCAGGAGTCCAGCACCTAAAGCACGAGACTATTGCACGCCGTCAAAAGTCAAAAACGATTGCTGGAACATGGAGGGTGGGGGTGGCGGCGGCAAACAATTACGCCGCCAAGTGCCAACAAAAATGTGCATAAACAGTTAATGCCCCACGAAAACCTTATTGAAACTGTTTCTCCCTATAAGTTTCATTTGGTTAAGGATTCGCTTCCCCGTCAGAATCAATTTATTTGTGTGGTTTCGGTAGATGCCTCTTTCTGTACTGTTTATATTTACCCCCAAATACTCGTAATCACCTGTCTCTCCTACACTGAGAAGTTTGCTGCTCCCTTCCGGAATGCAGAACTCACCCACTCTCCACCTTCGAGTGGGGTCCACTTTGCGGCCCACAGGTATAACTTTGCTCTTGCTTTCATTAAGTTCGGGTCTCCATTTGCTCCCATATTTCCCAACAATTACCAGCATTTTCGTTAGCCCCTCTTCGCTTTCTGACACTAAAACCATACGGTCTGCAAAAAATAGTCCTGGGATCTACAAGTCCCCAACTGCTACCCCCTCCTCGCTACGCAGGAGTTCATCTCCTAACCCTTTGATGTACAATGCAAACAGGATCGGCGAAAGGATACACCCCTGTTTTAGGCCTATCTCCATTGGCACACGTTTTGTTGTAATGTTTCCCAGGCTAATTTCACTTTGTGCATCTTTATATAATGCTTTCATAATCCCAACAAACTCGCCTCCTAAGCCCATAGCCTCCAGCTTGCGCCACATACCCTCCCTCCATACTCTATCGTATGCCTTTTTGACATCTTTTTCTTTTTTGCTTTCGCGGATTCTATCATTTGGGATAGCGTGAGAAGATGGTCAGTAACTCTCCCTCCCTTCCTGAAGCCATTCTGGATTTCTCCCAAAAAAACCCTTCTCTTGAATCACCTCCTCTAGTCTCCCATACAGGACTTTACAGAAAACCTTTCCAATGTTGCTACTGACAGAGCTCCCTCGACAGTTATCCAAAACGTCTTTTCCCCCTTTTTGTGAATAAATGTCACTTTGCTTTCTCTCCACTCCTTTGGGACCTCTTGATTTTCTGTGGCTAGATTGAATAGGGCAGTTTGGCTTTCCACGAATTTCTCTCCCCCTTTTTTTGGTAAACTCGTTAGGAATTTCATCCACGCCTTCCGCTTTCCCATCCCTTAATTTTGATATCACCTTTCGCACCTCCTCTGTTTTAATTTCGCTGCACACGAAGTTCGATAGGTTTTCCTCGCCCTGATTCGGACACTCAGGTGGGCTCCCCATGCCCCATCGCTTATCGTTTACCTTTTCCCAGTGCTTGACTAGTTCTGATGCGACTTGATCTTGCTCGTCTGTAACTCTGCCATCTTCTTTAATACTCTGTGGGTTACTTCCTTTGTTACGTTTATTCACCCATTTCCAAAATACGTTCGAACTCGACCCCCCTGTCGTTCTTATCGTCCTAATAAGACTGCTATTTCGTACTCTCCGATTATCGTCTTTAATCTTATTTACTTTATTTCGTGCCTGGTGGTCTTCTTCCTTAGCAACTGTGGCCTCATTGCTTTCCGCCCCGTTTAGTTTCCTACTTCTCCTGTATGCAGCACATTTGGCTTTTCTTCCCTTTATGGCCCTTTTCCGTTCTTCATTCACTCTGTACCCAAGTCCCCGTGTTGGCACCCTGATCTTTACTATACTTTCCTTCCCTGCCCCCACCAGGCTCGCAACTATGGCGTCGGCCATCGTCTGGACACTGCCCCTCTTGGCTACGGTTGCAAGCTTTGGTTTCAGTTTTTCATTGAACTTCGCCCAGTCAGCATCCTTTTTGAGTTCCCAAATCTTCTTAAAGCTTCCTTTGCTTTTTACTAGATTTTTGGCTCTGATCGTCACTGTAATCAAGTTGTGATCACTATCGACCTCCATTTTACCCTCATCATCCACTTCTACCCCTATCACCTCCCTCCAAAAATTAATATCTGTGAGAACGTAGTCGATTATTGATTTTCTGTCGTTCCTCTCCCAGGTCTATTTCTCCTTACACCTCGCGTCCCTGTTCGGAATCTTCAGACCGACCTCGGTTGTGAAGTTCAACAGCTTCCGTCCATTCCTGTTGACTTTCTTGTCCCCACCCTCTATGCCTTCTTCATTATTACCTATGTGGCCATTAAAGTCACCCATCAGAATTATACCGAGCCCCTTGTTTTGTAGTAAGGTGATATTGGACCTTAGTGTTGAGTATATCGAATCATTCCACTCGGGTTTGTTTCCCTCCACCGTACAATACACAACCCCAAGGGCAATACTTTTGTTTCTCAGACTGATCCTTACCCATCGAATTTCTTTCGATTCCTCAGCCGGGGTGCTGACGTCTTCCAGGTCTGTGATCAGTGAGGGTTTTAAATCCTCTTTAATGTACATGCCTACCCCTCCCCCATTTTTCTGGCCTTCCGTTCGCCCTACACCTATCCACACGCACCCCCTTACTTGGTCTACCCGTTCCTCGTGTCTTACCCACGTTTCGCTTAAGCCCATGACGCAACTCCTCTGCCTCGATCAATGTAGCAAATTCACTTACTTTCCAGGTGGAGACCCTGGATGTGGCTATAAACCACTTTCAGGGTATCAAGGTTCATTGGCTTCCGCCTCCTGGTCCCATTATTATCTAGTCCCTGCATGTTTGTATATCCTATTTTGTGTAGCTGTGCTTTCCTTAGGAAGATATTCCTATTTATTTGGATTTTTGGTCCCTTTTCCTTATCCCCCTTGTCCCATTTTTTTACAACTATGGTTTCCCCGTGGGAACCCCGGGAAGTGAAGCAGTGCCTGTTCACTGCGGTAAACAGGCTCTGTTTTACTGGTAAAATAGGACCCAGTCACCAATGCTTGGGAGGTGCAAACCCTCTCTAAAATTGGCAACATGGCTTATTAATGCTCACCTCTGGCCTTGAGTTGATACTCATGTTGTGTCATGATTAGCCATTGTGAAAAAATATGTGACCTTAAACACCAATAAATAAACCAATATTACAACTATGGTTCGCAACACATTTCCTGTGTTCATTCCCCCTTTCACTGTTCCCCCTCCCCTCCCTATACCAAAAAAGGCTCCACCACCTGCAACATATTTGGTAACATACTTTTGGTAAGGACGAGATGGGCTCGGAAATAACGTGATGATTTTCGCGACACTTTGACGTTGTGATAAAAATTGCGTAAGATCACTAGCATTGATTTTAATCCCACCTCTTCCTAACGCGAAACATCGATATTACGATGAAAATTACATACATGTAGCATCAACAGCGAGCTAAAAAATCTCGATTCCACCTTATTCCACCTTGTTCAATGGCGCCGAACTCTCATATTACCACCACTTATAAGGCCCAGGGTTGTCATTACACCCTCACCACCATAGATAGTGCAGTTCATGCATTAATGAGTTGTCATTACACCTTCACCACCATAGATAGTGCAGTTCATGCATTAATGCGTTGTCATTGCACCATAGTGCAGTTCATTCATTAATGAGTTCTCTTTTCGCTTTTAATTCCAGGAGTTCTTTTGGTACCTGCAGTACATTGGTATCACATTTGTGGTCATCTTAAATGCAGTATCGATGTGGCATGTAAACTACGTAAGTAAAACCTGAATTAAAGCCATAATATATCTTTTTGATAACGACTGCAAAACTGTTACCTAACAGAATGATGTGCATCCAATGACGGATCCAGAGGATGGGGTGGAGGTGGATTCCCTCTAACTTTCTATCCACGAAGACAGAAACTGCCGCTTTTATACAATTCACTTCCAGTGGGAAGGGATGGGCAGATTCTCTACCGGGGAGGGGGTGGGTTTATACTTTATTTAAACACTTCGCTCGTCTGATGCGAATAAGAGAAGACACTTAGAAATTTCTCTTAAAAACACTTAAATTATCTTCTTTTTCTTTTTTTTTTGGGGGGGGGGGGGGTGGTTAGTACAGTAATACACACCCACACCCTTTAGAATAGGTCTAGATCCGCCACCATGTCCACCCATCCTTTGTATATAGTGTATTGTGCCACCCACCTCACAAAACGTATTGATGCCTGCCTTCGTTACCTCACACATAAAACCTTTTGGGGTCTAGGAATCTCTCAGAATGATTTCGGCTTAACAATTTTTCACACTGGTGTCTCCTGGTGACATTTTCTTTGCCCTAAAGAGAATCACTACTGTACAGGTAGTCGAACTCTAGACTGGTGGCGAAACGTGGGAGAATTCAAACTCTGCCCAAACTGTGACAGCTAGGGTCGTTTCGGAGATACACAAGCAACAGGCGTCATTTATGTGGTTAATGTTTTTGCGCGTGATAATACCACTGTTATTATATGTGGGTCAACTGAACACGCCCAAATGAACACCCCCTCCTCCCCGTCGTATTAGAAACCTTTCAGGATTTGTGGTCGTTATCGGGTCCATATGAGTAATTAGGTTTACTCCTGTTCAATCGAACACATCTTCAACCTTCTGAGCTAATAACAACCCTGTGCTATCAAGATGTCAGCATCCAGTCGTGTGCAAGAAGGGGTCCACCTGTACGGAATTTGGCCGATTTGGAAGCTGCGCATGAGGAGTAGCAACAGTTGCCTCTGGACCGTATCAGAAGGCTCACTGATAGCATTACGAGGAGGGTTCAGGCTGTCATCCGGGCAAGTGCTGGATACACTTGCTATTGTGTTCAGAAGATCACAAGTTACATTTTTTGTCAGTAATAACAAGCATTGTTTCATCATGGACCGTCCCAGCTCCATACTTGTCGAGAGAACATTTTTCCATCAAAAACATATGACAGATATGTGTTATTAGCGTCATTAAAATATTGCATATTTTCATCATTGTGTTGACTTGCATTTGTCAATAGACCATTCTTTTCGCAAACAATCACTTTTGGCCATCTGAAAGATAACATGAAAGTAATGACAGTTTCCATTAACACCGCTGCGAAAAAAAACATGGGGTGCTCAATTAAGTTCCAAATGTACAGTTCCAACCTAGTATTATAGTGATCATCAAGTATGACGTACTGGGGTGTAATATAGTAAAGTATAACGGAGATAAAAAAGAAACTTGATATGATTACAACACATCAGTGTCTGTTTGTCTGTCTGCCTGTCTGCCTATATGACTGCCTACCTGCCTGCTTACCTATCTATATGTATGTGTGTTTGTCTATCTGTCTGCTTGTTTGACTGCCTACCTGCCAATCTATCTCTATGTCTGTTCGTTAGTCGGCTTGTCTCTATACCTATCTGTATGTCTGTTTGTCTATCTGTTTGCTTGTATGACTGCCTACCTGCCTACCTACCTGCCTACCTATCTATCTATCTCTATGTCTGTTCGTTAGTCTGCTTGTCTCTATATCTAGCTGCCTCTATCCTTTTTTCTCTCCCTATCTCTCAATCGCTCTTTCATTACCGAGGTTAACCTTTTACCCAACGAATCGGTCGCATCCGCCCGCGTAAAATGCAAATTCAGCAGTTGAAGAAATATTATTTTTCAAAAAAGTTCAACAAAACCATATCATGTGGCTCCTCGTTGGAACGAGCTCGTCAAGCTCGTTCCAACGAGGGGGTCACATGATATGGTTTTGTTAGGGGTCACATGATATGGTTTTGTTGACATTTTTTTTAAAATTTGAAAAAATGATATTTAAAATTATAAATTTTGATATCGTCTGCATTGGCTAAAGGGTTAAATAAGACTTACTATTTTGCATTTGTGATTGTTGTGAAGGGTGAATTACGGTGGAAACTGTCGTTGATGCCCCAAGTAAATTTCAAACTCGTATGTATCTGTAGACTTCTGCTGTCATAATCTTGTCAAGACCGAACTCTCTCTTTTATGTTCATATTGAGCGCACTAATGATGTATGGAGAGAAGCTCTAGTGGAATTTTGGCGTAGGATTTCTGTAGTTTTTTTTCTAACAAATACACAAAAATGTAGCATTTTACTACTTTTCTTAAAATTGTTTTGTTCGATTTTACTGAACCTTTATACACGTTTGGAGCAAAACATGGTGCTATTAGCTAATTAGGCTGTATAACCCATATTAATCCTCTTTGGCCACACAACTCCAAACAAAATGCATTTTGAACAAAATGATCAATTTTCACATTCGATTTCACTGCATTAGGACCATTTATTTTTAAAATGTTGACTAGACAGAGAGTAGACAGAGAGAGTAGACAGAGAGTAGACAGAGAGTTCACAGGAGAACAAAGTCTCTGTTGTGCATTTTGATCTATAATTTTACCCTCAGTCACTTTTGGTGACTTGAACTGGAGAACCGTCTGATCTTCATCAACATACGACTAATTTTTTGTATTAACTTTTTCTACCAGTTTGAATGGAAATATAAAAATATGCTTTCCATATTTGTATTTATCATTGACTATCAACATATTTTCTGTAATAAGGTTTGTTGAAAAGTTTAAGCCAATGTCTGGATGGTAACTGATGGGTACTGTCCGGAGAACTCTCGTTGTTTCGCGAATATGTGTATAGTTTTATGCTGCAATGTAAATGAAACAACTTTGATGTTATATATTATTATGAAAAGTTTAACCCTGGTCGTAACATGTCGTTTGTAGTATTGTCAAAAAATGGTGTTTTTGTGTGCAAAATTTGACAAATTTGGCTAGTGTTTCCCGTCGGTTCCGAATGAAAAATCTGAAAACACATTGTACATCTGTTTGCATCATCACTTGTCGATAATATTTACTGTTGTAAGTTATATTGTAAAGTTGAACCCATTCTCTGTGCCGCCTGCGTGAAGATCGGTGCTGCCCACAAAACGCTCAATTCTATTAATTTAGAAAGTTCAAGTACCTATTTCCTCTAATGAGAAAGAACAACTCCACTATTATATGTTGTGTACAGCCTGACGTAGCAATGGTTTGAGAACAACATCACTGTTATATGTTCTGTACAGCCTGATGCATCAATGTGGGCAGAACAACTTCGCTGTTATATGTTACTATGAAAAGTTTAACTCCGAGTCGTCATGGTAGATTGCATAGTACTACTGTCAAAAAGGTCGATTTTTTGTAAAATCTGACAAGTCTGCTAGTATTTCCCGTCAGTACCGAATGAAAAATCTAGAAACAATTTGCATATCTGTTCGCATCTTCACCTGCTGAGACAGTTATAAGTTATATTGGTGATTTTTATTTACAAAGTTTGACAAGTTTGGCTATTGTTTCCTGCCATTTATGAATGGAAAATCTAAAAACAGTTTGCATATGTGCATTTACCACCTGTTGAGAATATCTGCTGTTTTAAGGTATTTTGTAAGATCAGCCCAATGCCTGTTCTGGCTGCAAAATGCTCGTTTTTGAAGAACCTAGCGAGTTTAAGTACCCATTTGCTCCAAGGAGAAAGGGAGATAATCAAATGTTGTATATAGCTTTGTGCAGTAATGAAAGTGAAACGTCTCAACAACTTTGCCCGTATGTGTTAATATAAAAATTATTAAAAGTTTAACCCGGAGCCGTATTGGTAACTTGAATAGTAGTGATGTAAAAAATGGTTGTTTCGCTAAATTAAACAATTCTTTTTAGTAGTTCCCATCAGTTCAGAATGGAAGATCCGAAAACACATATCATATCTATTTGTTTTACAACCTGTTGAGACGATTTGTTGTGGTAAATCATCTTTTAAAACTAATACCAACGCCATTACTGTCTACATGAAGATAGATACAATCAGAAAAAAAATTCTTGTTTTTAAGATTTTTGAAAGTTTAAGTAACCATTTTCTGAAGCATTTTCCATAAATGTGTACAGGTACCATCTATCTCCTAAAACTTGTGTTATTGTACTCTTTACTTAACACTTAATTCTATATCTTATTATGGATGCCAGATTAATACAAGTGTACTGTCAGACAATAAAAATACAAGTGTAATGCCAGACAATAATAATACAAGGGTACTGTCCGACAATAATAATACAAGTGTACTGTCGGACACTAATTAATGATACAAGTGTACTGTTATAAAATAACAATACAAGTGTTTTCTCAGGCAATGATAATACAAGTGTTCTCTCAGAGAATAATAATACAAGTGTACTGTCAGACAATAATAATACAAGTGTACTGTCAGACACTAATATATAAGTGTACTGTCGGACAATAAAAATACAAGTGTTCTGTCAGAAAATAATGATACAAGTGTACTGTCAGACAATAATAATACAAGTTTACAAGCGTATATAAGTGTACTGTCGGACAATTAAATACAAGTATACTGCAGGACAATAATCATACAAGTGTAGTGTCTGACAATAATATACAAGTGTACCATCAGG
Organism: Pictodentalium vernedei; assembly: GCA_031216915.1. Taxonomy (NCBI): domain Eukaryota; kingdom Metazoa; phylum Mollusca; class Scaphopoda; order Dentaliida; family Dentaliidae; genus Pictodentalium; species Pictodentalium vernedei. The sequence goes on along the minus strand of CM062291.1, from coordinate 12,100,016 downwards.
AAATAGTAAATGTCAGGTGGGAATTTCTATCAGTTATCATGAATAATACAAGTGTACAGCCAGACAATAATAATACAAATGTATTGTCAGAAAATAATAATACTAGTATACTGTCAGACAATAATAATACAAGTGTACTTTCAGACAATAATAATACAAGTGTACTGTCAGACAATAATAATACAAGTGTACTGTCAGACAATAATAATACAAGTGTACTGTCAGACAATAATAATACAAGTATACTGTCAGACAATAATAAAACAAGTATACTGTCAGACAATAATAATACAAGTGTACTGTCAGACAATAATAATACAAGTGTACTGTCAGACTATAATCTAATTAACTGTTAGTAAGACTTCTAACCCTATCATCTAATCAGCTGTTAGTAAGACTTCTGACCCTATCATCTAATTAACTGTTAGTAAGACTTCTAATCCTATCATCGAATTAACTGATAGTAAGACTTCTTACCCTATCATCTAATTAACTGTTAGTAAAACTTCTGACCCTATCATCTAATTAACTGTTAGTAAAACTTCTGACCCTATCATCTAATTAACTGTTAGTAAGACTTCTGACCCTATCAACTAATTAACTGTTAGTAAGACTTCTAATCCTATCATCGAATTAACTGTTAGTAAGACTTCTGACCCTATCATCTAATTAACTGTTAGTAAAACTTCTGACCTTATCATCTAATTAACTGTTAGTAAAACTTCTAACCCTATCATCTAATTAACTGTTAGTAAGACTTCTGACCCTATCAACTAATTAACTGTTAGTAAGACTTCTGACCCTATCAACTAATTAACTGTTAGTAAGACTTCTGACCCTATCATCGAATTAACTGTTAGTAAGACTTCTAACCCTATCATCTAATTAACTGTTAGTAAGACTTCTGACCCTATCATCTAATTAACTGTTAGTAAGACTTCTAACCCTATCATCTAATTAACTGTTAGTAAGATTTCTGACCCTATCATCTAATTAACTGTTAATAGGACTTCTAATCCTATCATCTAATTAACTGTTAGTAAGACTTCTAATCCTATCATCTAATTAACTGTTATTAAGACTTCTGACCCTATCATCTATTTAACTGTTAGTAAGACTTCTAACCTTATCATCTAGTTAACTGTTAGTAAGACTTCTAACCCTATCATCTAATTAACTGTTAGTAAGACTTTTGACCCTATCATCGAATTAACTGTTAGTAAGACTTCTAACCCTATCATCTAATTAACTGTTAATAGGACTTCTAACCCTATCATCTAATTAACTGTTAATAGGACTTCTAACCCTATCATCTAATTAACTGTTATTAAGACTTCTAACCCTATCATCTAATTAACTGTTAGTAAGACTTCTGACCTTATCATCTAATTAACTGTTAGTAAGACTTCTGACCCTATCAACTAATTAACTGTTAGTAAAACTTCTGACCCTATCATCTAATTAACTGTTAGTAAGACTTCTGACCCTATCATCTAATTAACTGTTAATAAGACTTCTAATCCTATCATCTAATTAACTGTTAGTAAGACGTCTAACCTTATCATCTAATTAACTGTTAGTAAGACTTCTGACCCTATCATCTAATTAACTGTTAGTAAGACTTCTAACCCTGTCATCTAATTAACTGTTAGTAAGACTTCTAATCCTATCATCTAATTAACTGTTAGTAAAACTTCTGACCCTATCATCTAATTAACTGTTAGTAAGACTTCTAATCCTATCATCGAATTAACTGTTAGTAAGACTTCTGACCCTATCATCTAATTAACTGTTAGTAAAACTTCTAACCCTATCATCTAATTAACTGTTAGTAAGACTTCTAATCCTATCATCTAATTAACTGTTAGTAAAACTTCTGACCCTATCATCTAATTAACTGTTAGTAAGACTTCTAATCCTATCATCTAATTAACTGTTAGTAAGACTTCTGACCCTATCATCTAATTAACTGTTAGTAAGACTTCTAACGCTATCATCTAATTAACTGTTAATAAGACTTCTAATCCTATCATCTAATTAACTGTTAGTAAAACTTGTGACCCTATCATCTAATTAACTGTTAGTAAGACTTCTAATCCTATCATCTAATTAACTGTTAGTAAAACTTCTGACCCTATCATCTAATTAACTGTTAGTAAGACTTCTAAACCTATCATCTAATTAACTGTTAGTAAGACTTCTGACCCTATCATCTAATTAACTGTTAGTAAGACTTCTAACCCTATCATCGAATTAACTGTTAGTAAAACTTCTGACCCTATCATCTAATTAACTGTTAGTAAGACTTCTGACCCTATCATCTAATTAACTGTTATTAAGACTTCTAATCCTATCATCGAATTAACTGTTAGTAAAACTTCTGACCCTATCAACTAATTAACTGTTAGTAAGACTTCTGACCCTATCATCTAATTAACTGTTCGTAAGACTTCTAACCCTATCAACTAATTATCTGTTAGTAAAACTTCTGACCCTATCATCTAATTAACTGTTAGTGAGACTTCTAATCCTATCATCGAATTAACTGTTAATAGGACTTCTAACCCTATCATCTAATTAACTGTTAGTAAGACCTCTAATCCTATCATCGAATTAACTGTTAGTAAGACCTCTGACCCTATCATCTAATTAACTGTTAGTAAGACTTCTGACCCTATCATCTAATTAACTGTTATTAAGACTTCTAATCCTATCATCGAATTAACTGTTAGTAAGACTTCTAACGCTATCATCTAATTAACTGTTAGTAAAACTTCTGACCCTATCATCTAATTAACTGTTAGTAAGACTTCTGACCCTATCATCTAATTAACTGTTAGTAAGACCTCTGATCCTATCAACTAATTAACTGTTATTAAGACTTCTAACCCTATCATCTAATTAACTGTTAGTAAGACTTCTGACCCTATCATCTAATTAACTGTTAGTAAGACTTCTGACCCTATCATCTAATTAACTGTTAGTAAGACTTCTGACCCTATCATCTAATTAACTGTTAGTAAGACTTCTGACCCTATCATCTAATTAACTGTTAGTAAGACTTCTAACCCTATCATCTAATTAACTGTTAGTAAGACTTCTGACCCTATCATCTACTTAACTGTTAGTAAGACTTCTAACCTTATCATCTAATTAACTGTTAGTAAGACTTATTTGAATCTATCTGCCAGTCTTTCAACGATCGTTTTAATTTACATATGACCGGACATGCGAGTGTTTTTTATTGATCTGAATACTGATAATCGTCATAGGGGATTTCAAAGAAACAAAAAAGAAGCCAAAAGGTTGGATTTGAACCTTCCTGTAAACCATACTTCCTGTGCTAAGGCCAATATGTAGATTAAAAGATGAAATCACTGATCATCATTTTTGAGTCAAAATTAGATTCAGTGATTGTAAGTTTCACTTCAGACCTCAGATCCATAGTAAGTGCTTATTGTCTTTGTTCCATAGCAAGGATCGAGTACGAGGCAAGAAACTATCTCGTTATTGCAAACGAAGGCAAAAAGGTTTTACTATTATTTTTCACAGCACGCCCATGGCCAGGGAAACCTTTATATCGCAAGGTATCCGAAATCTACGGACGCCAATCCAGGAGGTCTTATATTGCAAGGAATCCGAAATCTACAACACCAAAGCCAGGATGCCTTTTTACCGCGAGGAATCCAGAATCTACAAACGCTGCCTTTCATTTCTATTTAACATTGTGTTTCTGTTAAAGGGGGATCTGGGTTGTCAAGATGGTCGTTTCCTCTTCGAATTTTGAAAAGTCCACAATTTGGCCCTTTTGATCTCATTACTGACATTCTTCGAGAGAATTTGATAAATAAATAAATAAATAAATAAATAAATAAATAAATAAATAAATAAATAAATAAATAAATAAATAAATAACACAGCATACGCTATGTGCATTATTATTTTTATTCTCAGCTACCACTCCAATTGTCTTCAACTTGAAAAAGTCTCTGTTTTACACATATAATAACAAAAGCTGGACGAAGTACCGAATTCATAATACACGATTTTTTTTCTTGAAGCTCTATTTTCCGATTCTGGTCTCGCGCATATGATTTTCTATTCTCTTTCTTTCAGATCGAGCATTTCCTGCATACCGGAAAGGAAGTTTGAGGAAGGATAAGAAAACCATTGAAAGCTCTTTTTTCAAAAGAGCTAATATTATTCCGCCCAACAGTTTATTCGCACCGAACATTGGACTTAGCGTTTGGACATTTTATTGTTGCAACAAGTTACTTTTTGTTTTTTTGTTTTTTATAAACGAAATCATTAAGGATTGACACGAAACAGACGTGTTTCTGAGAATATTGAGAATACTGCTGAAATTTACCATTAGAGAAGATCCTGATATATTTTAATAGTACAAATGTATATAATATAATCATATAATTTATTATTTTAAATATAATTTTTAAAAAATTTTCAAAAAATATCAACAAAACCATATCATGTGACCCCTCGATGGAACGAGCTCGACGAGCTCGTTCCAACGAGGGGTCACATGATTTGGTTTTGTTGAAAAGTGTTGAAAACTTAATATTTTTTCAACTGCTGAAGTTGCATATTACTCGGGCGGATGCGGCCGATTCGTTGGGTAAAGGGTTAAGAAGAAAAACAGTGCGAACAAAATTTTAGCTTGTGGCCCGCCGGTTAGAACTGGTGCGTCATGAACTGAAGATTTGCTAGAGTTTTTGAGTATTTTATCAAAAAATTGCAAACAACCATTCAATGAAAAACAGTCGTCCATTGTAGTTGTAATTTTATCTCCCACACTAGACCTTGCTTATCTGGCAGCAATAAACACTCGAGTGACAGCTCCTTGTATAAATTCAATTCATTAGAAAATATCCAAACCATTCTTAGCAAAAGCCCCCAAACAGGGACGGGTAACCTCCCACATAGTTTATGCGTAGAAAGGAATAAGGGAATGCTTTTTTTAAACAGCTAATACAGACGATGTCTGGAACACAAATTAAATCGCCTTTTACCGCCACTGCCTTAGAAAAGTGAGAACATGATCCGGAATCTGATCCGTGGTAAGGAAAAGCCAGAGAGGAAATGAAGGGGGAGCAAACTCTATCACCAGCATACGCGCACTTCAGAATCTGTCTGTCAAAAGCGCGCATTTAACATAGCGCCCAATCCACAAGGAAGGAGAGAAAATGTAATGTAGATGAGTGTGGGGGATGGGGAGGGGGGGGGGGCGCTAGCTACCATTCGTGATATTTTTGGTTTCCAATATTTAACACAGCATCTCGTATACTGTTAGAATAGAAATACGAGTTGTCGTTACTCAGTACCTCATTTTGTGCATCAATTTATGTTCACTCATGAGTTCCTACTAGATCTTGAAAACGGAACTATCCGACGAAAACCAATTTTATTCTACTGAGTGGAGGCGGTAAGCGTAGATTATATGCCTCCTTGTCAGGGATTAGTTTGGTTTGAAACCTCTGTTCTAACTGACATGATTGTGATTTAGTAGTTTCCAACTAGCAGCTATGGAATGGGCACAGAAGCGGTTGAAAATATTGTTAGACAACCATCTTCTGAAACACTTTATAAAGGAGAGGACACACATACATACACCCACAGGCGGTAGATAGTTCTCGTTTTATCCTTAAAAGTTTGATTTCCTTTTTGTAATAAAGTTCATTGTGGTTTGAACTGTACGTGTAAATATGGTCGGTTGTGTAGACTACTGAGGCTTGACTTGGAACAAGTACTAAAATACTCTGACTTTTAGGACAGCTTGTGTAGATTATTAAGGTTTGACTTGAAACAAGTACTAGAATACTCTGACCATTTGTTAAGACAGCTTGTGTAGATTGCTAAGGCTTGACTCAGCTTGTGTACACTGCTAAGTCTGGACTTGAAACAAGTACTAGAATACTCTGACTTTGTTAAGACAGCGTGTGTAGATTGCTAAGTCTGGACTTGAAACAAGTACTAGAATACTCTGACTTTGTTAAGACAGCATGTGTAGATTGCTGGACTTGAACCAAGTACTAGAATACTCTGACTTTGTTAAGACAGCGTGTGTAGATTGCTAAGTCTGGACTTGAAATAAGTACTAGAATACTCTGACTTTTGTTAAGACAGCTTGTGTAGATTGCTAAGACAGCTTGTGTAGATTGCTAAGGCTTGACTCAGCTTGTGTACACTGCTAAGTCTGGACTTGAAATAAGTACTAGAATACTCTGACTTTTGTTAAGACAGCTTGTGTAGATTGCTAAGGCTTGACTTGGAACAAGTCCGAGAATACTCTGACTTTTGTTAAGACAGCTTGTGTAGATTGCTGGACTTGAACCAAGTACTAGAATACTCTGACTTTGTTAAGACAGCGTGTGTAGATTGCTAAGTCTGGACTTGAAATAAGTACTAGAATACTCTGACTTTTGTTAAGACAGCTTGTGTAGATTGCTAAGGCTTGACTTGGATCAAGTCCGAGAATACACCGACTTTTGTTAAGACAGCTTGTGTAGATTGCTGGACTTGAACCAAGTACTAGAATACTCCGACTTATGTTATGACAGCTTGTGTAGATTGTTAAGGCCTGACGTGAAACAAGTACTAGCATACCCTGACGTTTGATAAGATAGCTTCTGCAGATTGCTAAGGCTTGACATGAAACAAGTACTAAAATACTCTGACTTCAATTAAGACAGCCTGTGTACACTGCTAAGGCTGGACTTGAAATAAGTACTAGAATACTCTGACTTCTGTTAAGACAGCGTGTGTAGATTGCTGAAGCTTGACTTGAAACAAGTACTAGAATACTCTGACTTCGATTGAGACAGCTTGTGCACACTGCTAAGGTTGGACTTGAAATAAGTACTAGAATACTCTGACGTTTGTTAAGACATCTTCTGCAGATTGCTAAATCTTGACTTGAAACAAGTACTAGAATACTCTGACTTCTGTTAAGTCAACTTCTGTAGACTGCTAAGGCTTGACTTGAAACAGGTACTAGAATACTCTGATTTCTGTTAAGACAGCTTCTGTAGATTGCTAAAGCTTGACTTGAAACAAGTACTAGAATGCTCTGACTTCTGTTAAGTCAGCTTCTGTAGACTGCTAAGGCTTGACTTGAAACACGTATTAGAGTACGGTGGCTTTGTCGACGGTGGCTTTGGGGGTGGTGGCGGTGGTGGTTTCGGTTGTGGTGGCTGTGGTGGTGGTCGCTGCGGTTGCCCGGCAGTGGTGGTGGTGGAGGCGGTGGTCGTAGTGACTTTGGTGGCGGCTTTTTCGGCAGTGATGATGGCGGCGTTTGCGCCGGCTGTGGCGTTGGTGGCGGCGGGGGTCGTGGCGGCTCTTGTGGTGGTGGTGGCGTTGGTAGCGTTGGTGGCGGCAGTGGTGGTGGTTGTTGCTGTGGAAGCTGTGGTGGAGTTGGCGGTGATGGCGGCGTAGGTTGTGGCGGCCATTCTCGACTAAAGTTTTACATTCAATGGCAACTCATCTTCTAGGTCAAGCCAATAAAAAAGTAATATATTCCAGAAACAGAATCAGAGTAGTTTCTACAACTGAATCTCTTTGAAATCGTCTGTTTACGTCAGATTTCCTGCCACGTGATCTGATGACAATGAATATCTTTGAAATCATCTTCTACCATCAGATTTCCTGTCACGTGATCTGATGACAATGAATATCTTTGAAATCATCTTCTACCATCAGATTTCCTGTCACGTGATCTGATGACAGTTCAAAAGTTCAAAAGAGGACACTTTGTAAGAGTTTGAGAATATATCAATCGACGATTCGAAAATGTTCGAATCAGGGAGATTCGAATCAAATAAAATCACATGACCAGGATGACTTGAAATCAAATCTTCTCAGGACCCAAGCCCCTAAACGTTTAACAATTACTACTCTCACAGGACCCTAACCCCAAAGTGTTAAACAATTCCTATTCTCATAGGACCCTAGCCCCTAAGTGTTAAACAATTCCTACTGTCACAGGACCCTAACCCTTAAGTGGTAAATACTCTCATAGGACCCTAACCCCTAAGGGTTAAACTATTCCTTATGTGGTAAATACTCTCGTAGGACCCTAACCCCTAAGGGTTAAACTATTCCTACTCTCACAGGACCCTGGCCCCTAAGGGTTAAACTATTCCTACTCTCACAGGACCTAGTCCCTAAGGGTTAAACTATTTATACTCTCACAGGACCCTAGCCCCTAAGGGTTAAACTATTCCTACTCTCACAGGACCTAGTCCCTAAGTGTTAAACAATTCCCACTCTCACGGGACACTAGCCCGTAAGTGTTAAAGAATTACTACTCTCACGGGACACTAGCCCGTAAGTGTTAAACAATTCCCACTCCCACGGGACACTAGCCCGAATGTGTTAAAGAATTACTACTCTCACGGGACATTAGCCCTTAAGTATTAAACAATTCCCACTCTCACAGGACACTAGCCCGTACGTGTTAAAGAATTACTACTCTCACGGGACACTAGCTTGTAAGTGTTAAAGATTTACTACTCTCACGGGACACTAGCCCGTAAGTGTTAAAGAATTACTACTCTCACGGGAGACTAGCCCGTAAGTGTTAAAGAATTACTACTCTCACGGGAGACTAGCCCGTAAGTGCTGAAGAATTACTACTCTCACGGGACACTAGTCCGTAAGTGTTAAGGAATTACTACTCTCACGGGACACTAGCCCGTAAGTGTTAAAGAATTACCACTCTCACGGGACACTAGCCCGTAAGTGTTAAAGAATTACTACTCTCACGGGACACTAGCCCGTAAGTGTTAAACAATTCCCACTCTCACGGGACACTAGCCCGCAAGTGTTAAACAATTCCCACTATCACGGGACACTAGCCCGTAAGTGTTAAACAATTCCCACTCTCACGGGACACTAGCCCGTAAGTGTTAAAGAATTACTACTCTCACGGTACACTAGCCCGTAAGTGTTAAACAATTCCCACTCTCACGGGACACTAGCCCGTAAGTGTTAAAGAATTACTACTCTCACGGGACACTAGCCCGTAAGTGTTAAAGAATTACTACTCTCACGGGACACTAGCCCGTAAGTGTTAAAGAATTACTACTCTCACGGGACACTAGCCCGTAAGTGTTAAAGAATTACTACTCTCACGATACACTAGCCCGTAAGTGTTAAACAATTCCCTCTCTCAGGGGACACTAGCCCGTAAGTGTTAAACAATTCCCACTCTCACGGGACACTAGCCCGTAAGTGTTAAACAATTCCCACTCTCACGGGACACTAGCCCGTAAGTGTTAAATAATTACTACTCTCACGGGACACTGACCCGTAAGTTTTAAAGAATTACTACTCTCACGGGACACTAGCCCGTAAGTGTTAAATAATTACTACTCTCACGGGACACTAGCCCGTAAGTTTTAAAGAATTACTACTCTCACGGGACACTAGCCCGTAAGTGTTAAATAATTACTACTCTCACGGGACACTAGCCCGTAAGTGTTAAACAATTCCCACTCTCACGGGACACTAGCCCGTAAGTGTTAAATAATTACTACTCTCACGGGACACTGACCCGTAAGTTTTAAAGAATTACTACTCTCACGGGACACTAGCCCGTAAGTGTTAAATAATTACTACTCTCACGGGACACTGACCCGTAAGTTTTAAAGAATTACTACTCTCACGGGACACTAGCCCGTAAGTGTTAAATAATTACTACTCTCACGGGACACTAGCCCGTAAGTTTTAAAGAATTACTACTCTCACGGGACACTAGCCCGTAAGTGTTAAATAATTACTACTCTCACGGGACACTAGCCCGTAAGTGTTAAAGAATTACTACTCTCACAGAGACAATCGCCATAGAATGTGAATAAAGACATTGACTCTTCATTCATAACAACATTCTTTTGAAAATCAACCGTGAATCAACTGTGAACCGTGAATCAACTTTGAACCGTGAATCAACCTTAAAGAGATGCTGTGTCAAGTGCCATGCTAAATATTTACCCATTTTTCTGAAGAGTGTGAACTTCGCCCAAACTGCACGCACTGCACACCAACAACCCAACACCTTTCAATCATTCACGCATTCACACATGCATCTACATCAATACAAACTCACATATACGTGCCCCAACACATCCCGTCTTAACAATACACACAAAGTTCACAACCTCTCCTAATTCCACATGTCCTCTTACACAGACATACACACAACGCATCTGCAAAATAAACATGCACAAACGTAACCTCCTCTCACTCACATGCAAAATCATGTTGCAATTCAACCACATACACAAATTAAACAAATTGCACTTTTACCTGACGTAGTGGTTATAAACAATCGGTATTCACAAAAATCTCGTTTCAGGTTTTATTATTTTTGCTTAGAAAACCATAACTTAGAATCCCTCATTGGAATGAAGAGCTATAAGCTATATTTCTGAGACAAGAAAGAAAAATATTCAGTTGTTGAGTATTTTTACTACAAGTATTGCCTGTTATTCGTGTTGAGGTGTTTTCTACTACAAGTATTACTAATTGTTTTTCGCGTTTCGGGTAGATAAGCGAAAAACTGTTGTTTGTGCAGACACATTAGAATACATATTCGCGCTCTTTTGAGCGCAGGGTGTTTTGATTGGTTCAGATGTTGTGCGGTTCGCCAATCAAAACGGATAGTAAGAACTCGGGGAGTTTTCAAATGTCCGGGACATTCATTTCTAGCCAGATGCTCGACAGGCTCATGTCGCACTTTCATTTTGGTTTGTTAGGCTAACAAGTTATTTAAAAAGGTGAGGATTTGACACCTTACCCTGGGTAACCCACGCATTGGCTTCAGTCACAGGTTTCCAGTGCTTTTCTTTATAACGACTGCAATAAATAAATACCTTACTAAATTGAAATACTGGTTTTTCCTGGCCGGCTCGGTTATCAAAACAGGGTTTTTGTTTAAGCTGATCAAACCTGTTGCTATGTCACCGTATGTATCAGAGTTCATTTACTGTTTATTTATACTGTTTATATACCTCAACATGTTCCTATTTGTTAATAAATTGCGAGCTATGTCAGTAGCAGTCTCTCTGGCTATCGGTCACCCAAGAGTTTGTGTTTATTATTCGGAGTGGAAGACAGACCTGCTATTTGTGTAAGGTAAAGAATTAAATTATCAGGAGTTTCAGTTTGAAGGAAGCACCAATGATATTTCTCATTACTGTATACTTATTTTTAATATTTTATTTATAACATGTCAACAAAGATATTCAATACTTTATGTTTCGAAATAAACTGGATTGAAGCCTATCATCAAATGATTTGTTTTACATGTAAGTTCAGACACAATACGACAAGATAAAAGTCGTCATTAAGAATGGTAGTTAAGAAGTTATCCTTTTTCATTCGTATCTTTAAACTTTTGTATTTTATTCCCAATTTCATTACGAAGCATTTACACAAAAGTTGAATCCAAGGTATCACTGTCTTACCATTAACCCTTCACCCAACGCAGACGATATCAAAATTTATTAATTTAAATATCGTTTTTATTTTTTTTCGACAAATTTCAACAAAACCATATCATGTGACCCCTCATTGGAACGAGCTCGATGAGCTCGTTCCAAAGAGGGGTCACATGATATGGTTTTGTTGGAAATTTTTCGAAAAATAATATTTTTTCAGCTGCTGTATCTGCATATTACGCGGGCGGATGCGGGCGATTCGTTGGGTAAAGGGTTAAAAACTTTGGCTCCAATTTAGTAGGTCGTATTCGAAAGCTTACACACCTAGTTTTTATCTGCGTTGATATCTATTTTATTCCTTCGTACACAATTCTCCATGTTGAAGTTATATAGCTCTGCTGTTGACTCAGATAAAAGAACTAAGTTGTTCACAAATAAGAGTGATTAAAAGTTTCGTTGTTGACGCATACGGGGGTTTGCTCTGTCAAACGCTTAACCAATATCGTCGATAAGAATTGTATAGAGTACATCATTCTTGTCTGACACTAATTGTTGATCGTTTCGGGGAACCAATGCCCGCCCACATCTGTGTACTGTATGCGCTCGATGATTTCTGCATAGAAACTAAAGTTTTGAAGCTGTGCTCACACATACCAACATTTGCTGGTTCTGGTTCAGCATGATAGTATCCAATGTTTCTCGGATGCATTTTCTGTATGGGATTTCCCCTGGAATTTTCTTGTTCACACAGAACTGTACAGGGCATGCCGGTAAAGAATGTGCCTGTGCTTGCTGTTGCGTATCTCAAAAAACTCAAACATTCTTGGAAAAATGTGCCACAATGGGATTTTCATTGTCATGATTTTCACATTTAGGCATATTTTTACCATGAAGTAAAAAAAAATTATAAAACAATTTTGGACAGAAAAATAAAACCCGGAACAATTTTATTTATTTTTTTTCTCCCCCCCTCTCTCTCTCTATCTCTCACAAAAAATCCTTTCGACAGAAAAAAAAAACTCTGAAATTTTTTTTCGGAAAAACCCAAATATTTATAAAGAACATTTAATACAAAATCTTTTAAGAAATAATAATAAAAAATATGAAAAAACAGTGAGATCACATATCGCTATTCCAAGTAGTATGTCAGGGGCTGGACGACCCATATTTGGGGACCCTGCAGGGGATCCCTGAAGTGATGTCATAGCCACGTGATCCAGTGGGTTGTCATTGTAGCCCGCATGAGAGGCCATCTTGTGACGTCATTACCATAGTGATACGTGTGTCAGTGCACATGCGCAACGCGCGTTGTTAGGGTGGTACTTGTTTCAGTCGTCCATTTTGTATATTGGAGGCCGCCATCTTGGTGTGTATGGTAGCACGTAGTTGCTACGTTACCTAAAACCCTTCTAACTGGAAAGGGGTATGTTAGGAGGGTATGTTCGATTAAATGTGAGTATATATAATTACCACAAACAACCTAATAAGTTTTGCTAGTTCGGATTCTTCAGAATCCTATGTTTCTATCTATGTATCTATAACCCTTTACCCAAATATAATTCTTTAAAATTTTTTTAAAAATTTCAACAAAACCATATCATGTGGCCCCTCGTTGGAACGACTCGACGAGCTCGTTCCAAAGAGGGATCACATGATATGGTTTTGTTGAAATTTTGTGAAAAATACTATTTTTTCAACTACTGAATTTGCATATTACGCGGGCGGATGCTGCCGATTCGTTGGGTAAAGGGATAAGCTACGCTCTAGTTTCTGTCTACCCGAAGCTGTTCGTTTGTTCTGAAGTATCCGAGTACTTCTGTTCTTGTTTCAAGCAGCATGTTTCATTTATCCAGATCTTCCAGTCAGTTCACTTTACTGCAACGAACCAATCAGATCACTTCAACCCCACCCAGTGTCACACCATTCTCAAATACAAGGGTTCCTAAGGAAAAGTGCAAGCGTCAATCGAGCAGTAACTGGACGAGGCGTTGCTCGGACGACTCGAATGTCATCGAGGAAATGAGGTATCGAATATTTGCTCGACTTGGTGACTCGACATACTGCTCTACGACTCATCTCGGCATTCAAGGATACCTCAAATATGGCTCATATACAGCTCTTAACGCCCATATGACTTCTAGCTTCTATACAGCTCCTGGCTTCTAGACCATCATAGCTCCTAGCCTATCACTTGTCCATGGTCCCCGCCATCTGTTCTTTGATTAGCCTCTATTGTATTCCTTTTTTAGTATGGTGGTCTTCCAAACTTGCAGTCTTGTACCATTAAGGCATTTTACCATTATCAGTGGCTTCCACTACTCTCCCCTGTGTCTCAACCATTACTAGCATGTGGCACTACCACTGCTCTTAGTGCATTAATGCCGCCATGTGTCCAAGTTCACGTCACTGTCATTCCATTACTGCTTGCTCGAACAACTTTTCCACCCCTATTCCAAGTTTCCCTAATAAGCTATCGAGGAGTTACTGAAATGTCATTGCTCAAACGACACGAATCCCATCCAACAAATGAGCAAATTTCTTTGCCATATCGCGCGCGTTCCGCTCCAGCACCAGTTATGCCGAAACTTGGAGAAGATGCAGTTACTGCCAGAGAAGGCTACTGCGATAACAATGGCGACGTCCAATAGCATTGCCACCTTTGCTCCATGATATCTGCTGGGGGATTCCCCGTTTAATAAGCATGTTCTTCGTGGAATCAAGAACTACCATTCCGGCGTCGCGGGGCGTGAAGTCAAACTTAGGGGATGGAGGGCTCTCCCAATAACCAAACTTGCCAAGGCGCGAGTAACGCATGACAAGGCCAGAGTCAATGGCGCTGTGGTGCAGTGCTTTGACGAGCATCAATAAACGGTGCAGACATTGTGTAACAATTGTGTAACAAATGTGGATGTAACGAGAATGAGTCCAGTGATGTCTCCAATTCCCGGGCTGCTGTCGGCATGGAACAGGGCTTGGTTTTAACCACAGCGGCCGCGGGAGTTGGCCGGAGGCGGCCTCCTGTTGCCACGACGACATCCCGAATTTGACCTAGCCACCAAACAACCGCAGCCAACCCATGGCCTCCAGTAATCCAAGGGGTCCAGTCTGTGATTGTTGCTGCGCAACAGGTGGCTGTTACGACGCCTGTTCCGACTTCGCCTCGACTGCAGGGGCTGCTGTGATCCGAGCGGCTGTGGCTTTAGCTGACAGCGGAACATCGGAAGATGGAGGGACGGTGCTCGAACTTTGTTCATCGTTTAATCTCCTGGTAAGTCCGACTGCCCCCGCGGAGAAGCCTTAGCCTCTCGAAGCTCATCCCACAGTTTGTCTTTGTTTGGACATCCTGGCGGCAGCCCCGGCTTTTCATCCAACCATCTCTTTAGGGTCCTTCGAACAAACCGCGCTTCTGACAGACTGCGCCGGTTGTGCCCAAACAAGCGGGTCGGCCTCCAGATGGGCAGGCAGCTTTGGTTGTTTTTCTGTGAGGATCGGAAGAAACATGCGGCTTGCCAAAGAGTTTTTGTCATGGCCGCACGTCGTAGCGTGTGTAGAGATTTACTATCATGGGACATTATTTGTGAAATTAAAGGACGACTCTATTCGTCGTCTCCGTACACCCTGGGAAGTTAGTAAACTCGAAAAGTCGCTGAGAAATATATTGAACAATTGCACAGTCGAGCAAAACTCATTGAAAAAATGCAAAGACATCTAAATCCATTATTCGGAGATGCTTATGGAATGAACTGTACCAAGTTTTACTTCCATCCAGATCCATGTAGCCACCAGTTGAGACCTTGTCTCAACTAACAGCCATTAAGCTAATATATCAGGTATAGTAAGTGCAGTCTCTTACATGTCCTGTTCATGAGCCCCACCCCACCCCACCCACCCCACCCCCTTCAACCACACACAAATACCTACATGCTGGCAATCTCACAATCTCTCATACATTGTATCCAACAAATTATATATAACATAACGGTATGTGAAAAATTCATCGTGATATATTTTGTAGTTGTTTTACTGCAATTTAGTAGAGAAAATCTGGTGGCACTCCCCCAATATATTGCGGCCAAACAATCGCATAAGCAATACAGACCTGCGTGTATCGGGGGAACGAATCATTCCGATAAAATGTTCAAACAATTGTTTTATTGCAATCAGGCCTGAAAATAAGCAGTCTGACATTCACAGAATGAGGTCCTCAGAGGGTGCATTTGATGAGTGGGCCAATTTATATCTTGGTACCTCCTGTTTTGTTTTGAGACCCTGATTCACAATGAGGTTCACAGAGGATAAATTTAGTGATGCTACCCTTATTTTCTGGCTTGTTGGTGGAGAGTGTCTAGTAGCACTGCCCACGACAATGATGATATGGTGTGAAATTTGTTTTGTTCCAATTCAGCGGAAGCTGTCTTATGACACCCTCCCCCCCCCCCCCACCCCTATATTGCAACCTGACAATTATATAAATAAAATAACTCTATATAAAGAACTGAGGTTATTGTTGCAATTTGGTGGATACATGTAATGTTTGGTGGAACACTTTAATAGATTGTAACCAAACAATCCTTTAAATAATAACCGTGCAACTATTTTGCTGGAATTTAGTGGAGAGTGTCTGGTGACACTCCCCAATACATTGCAGCCAAACAATCATATAAACAAAACTGACCTGCGTATTTCTGGGGAACTAAATAATCCTATAAAAATGTCTTTATGTGAAGAATCTGTGTGATTGCTACAGTCATGTTGTGCAACTAGTTTATTGTCATTTGATGGAGAATGTCTGGCGGTACTGCCCATTGCACTGCTGATATGGTGTGCAATTTGTTTTTATTCCAACTTAGTAGAAGATGTTTTATAGCACCCCCCCCCACACCAAAAAAAATAAATAAATAAATAAATAAATAAAAAATAAAAATAATACTGCAAACTGACAATTATATAAACAAAACAATTCTATAAAGAACTGAGGTTATTGTTGTAATTTGGTGGATACATGTGTTTGGTGGAACTCTGTAAAGGATTGTAACCAAACAATCCTCTAAATAATAACTTTATGTGGAGAATTCATGTCACTGCTACTGATATGTCGTGCAAGTCTTTTGCTGGAATTTAATGGAGAGTGCCTGGTGACACTCCGCAATACATTACAGCCAAAGATCCGTATAAACAAAACAGATCTGCATGCTCATGAGGAACCAAATAATCCTATAAAAAATGTCCTTATCTGAAGCATCTGTCACAGTGTGTGAAGACATGCTGTGCAACTATTTTATTGAAATTTGGTGGAGGGTGTGTGGCAGCACTGCCCATTGCATTGCTGATATGGAGTGCAATTTGTTCTGTTCCAATTTAGTGGAAGGTGTCTCATAGCACCACCCCCCCCCCCCCCACCACCAATATATTGCTACCTGGCACTTTTATAAACACAACAATTCTATATAAAGAAATAGAGGATATGAAATGAGTGTTTTTCTCATATGTTATTTATGAAACGAGTTTAAGAATTTTTCGTTTGGGCGAGCCTCTGGCGAGCCCCAAACGAAAAATTCGGACGAGTTTCATATATATCATATGAGAAAAACACTTATTTCATTTTCTATTTATCATATGACACACATATGCACAAATTAACGACTTAGTATGACTTTTTAACCCTTTACCTAACGTGCGTTCTAGACGACACTTGGAAAACACCTCATCATATAACTAAAAACTTTCATTTTTTGCTTCGAAAACATAGGTTATGACCCCTCATTGGAACGAGCGCGATGCGATCGTTCCAGTGAGGGGTCATAACCTATGTTTTCGAAGCAAAAAAAAATGAAAATGATCGTATATAGCACTGGCCGGTTTTGGTCGTTATGTTAGGTAAAGGGTTAATGCAATATAACCCAACCTAAATATGACAGATAACGTAAATTCTCCATACTCAAATTATGCAAATGTGACCCAGTTGTATTTTGTTCATCCAATCAAACTGTCCATATTTGAAATTGACCAATGAAATCTTTCAACCCCAATTATACTACAAATTGTGAAAATATGGCCCAGTTGTATTTTGTTCAGCCAATCAAATTATCTAGTTTTGAAATTGACCAATGAAATCGACGGAAGTCTTTATTTATCACTGATTAATATGAAAACAAAATATCAAATGTTTTAAAGTGAACAAAACGGACGAGTCATATGATAAATGAGGATATTGTTGCAATTCGGTGGATACATGCTATGCTCGGTGTAACTTTCTAATGGATTATAACCAAACAATCCTATAAATAATAATTGTATATGAAGAATTCATGTCACTGATACTGATGTGTTGTGCAACTGTTTTGTTGCAATTTAGTGGAGTGTGTCGAGTGGCACTCCGCAATACATTACAGCCAAACAATCATATAAACAAAACTGATCTGCGTGTATATGGGGAACTAAATAATCCTATAAAATGTCTTTATGAGAAGAATCTGTGTGATTGCTTCCGACATGTTGTCCAACTAGTTTATTGTCATTTGGTGAGGAATGTCTGGTAGCATTGCATTGCTGATATGGTGTGCAATTTGTTTTGTTCCAACTTAGTGGAAGGTGTGTTATAGCTACCCCCCCCCTCCCCCACCAAATATTGCAACCTGACAATTATGTAAACAAAACAATTAAAAGAGAACCGGTGTTATTGTTTCAATTTGGTGGATAATTGTAGTGCTTGGTGGAATCCTCTAATGGATTGTAACTGAATAATAATTTTATGTGAAGAATTCATGTCACTGCTACTGATAAGTCGTGAAATTGTTTTGCTGCAGATTAGCGCAGAGTGTCTAGTGGCATTCACTAATACATTGCAGCCAAACAATCATATAAACAAAACAGAGCAGAGTGTATATGGGGAACTAAATAATCCTATAAAAGATGTCCTTATGTGAAGAATCCGTGTGATTGCTTCCGACATGTTGTGCAATTGTTTTGTTGCACTTTGGTGGAAAGTGTCTGGTAGCACTCCTATTGCATTGCTGATATGCTGTGCAATTTGTTTTGTTCCAGTTTAGTGGAAGGTGTCTTATAGCAACCCCCACCTCCAGATATTGCAACCTGATAATTATATAAACAATTATATAATTATATAAACAACAATAACCTCAGTTCTACAAAGACATGAGGTTATTGTGGTGGATACATGTGTTTGGTGGAACTCTCTAATGGATTGTAACCAAACAATCCTCTATATAATAATTTTATGTGGAGAATTCATGTCACTGCTACTGATATGTCGTGCAAGTCTTTTGCTGGAATTTAGTGGAGAGTGCCTGGTGACACTCTGCAATACATTGCAACCAAACAGACCTGCATGCACACGAGGAACCTAATAACCCTAAAAAATGTCCTTATCTGAAACATCTGTGTGATGAAATGCTGTGCAATTATTTTATTGCAATTTGGTGGCGGGTGTGTGTTCCACTGTTCTGTTCCAATTTAGTGGAAGGTGTCTTATAGCACCCCCCCCCCCCAACCAGATATTGCAACTAGACAATTATATAAATAAAATAATTCTATAAAGAATTGAGGTCATTGTTGCAATTTGGTGAATACATGTAGTGCTTGGTGGAACTCTCTAATGGATTGTAACTATACAATCCTCTAAATAAAAATATAATAAAGATATGTTGTGCAATTGTTTTGCTGCAATTTATTGGAAAATGCGTGGCACTCCTCAATAGATTGCAGCCAAACAATCAAATGAACAAAACAGACTTGCCTGTATATAGAAGTAGGTAATAAATGCCGATTCTGGACCACTTTCCAAAAAACCTGTACACGTACATGTACATGTACGTGTACCGCCATAGGGGTTTAGTGTTAAATCGTGGTTAGAGTGCAAAAAATGGCAAAAATGTCGTTTTTTCATGGTGGTCTAGGATCGGCAATTTTTTTTAGGCTCACAGATCGCACTTTTGACCGTTCAAACGTCCATTGGCGAACGAGTACATTCGACACATCGCTCAGAAGTGAAAAAATGTATTAAATTTGAAGAAAATGTAAATTTAAAAATTTTTCTCGACGTTCCCATCGCGGATCAGACCTTCGATCTATCGTTGGTGAACGCAAGCAAAAAACTTTTTGCCGATTCTAGACCAGCATCAAAAAAGTGGTTTGCCGATTCTGGACCACCTACGTTCGCCAACGGCTATTTGCACGGTCGAGGGTGCGATCCGATCGGTGAAACCTATTTGCGGATTCTAGACCAGGAACAATCGACCTCAAAACCTTTTCTCGACCTTCACCAACGGTGAAAAGTGAGTGTAAAGTGTAGTCACTCATCGAGGATTTTTAAAAAAAAATTTTAAAACCGATTTCGGCCTCCGGTACATCGAAAAATGCGGTTTGCCGGTTCTGGACCACCACCACGTTTGCGATCGCGTTCCGGACGGTATAGGGTGCGATCCGATCGGCGAAAATGATTTGCCGATTTACCTCGCGAGTTTTGTGAGGTGAATCGTGATAGAATCGGTTTTGTCGAGAGGAAATAAAAAGTGATTGATATATATATAGGAGAGAAAAAAAAATATATAAATAAATAGTTATTTAAAAAAAATAAATATCTAATCGAAATAGATAATAAAATATACCTAAATCATGAACGCTTCTCAGATTTTGAGAACAAGGTTTCCTTTAAACATGCTGATGAGAGCCTATGCATTATGCGTGAACGATCAACTAGGTCGTCTCTTGTTAGAAGGATGCGTCGGATGTCGGGATCATCAAGACTTCGATCACGAGGATCATTCGTGTCTGACGATGGAAAGGGAAGATATGGTCGTCAAGTATTTTGAACCAGAATTCGAATGAGTTTGAATGCATTCCAATCGACGACGTGATCAAGTTTTGGAAGAGATGTAGCGGGCGAGACAAGCTCACAGTTTCGGAAGAACTGAAATTGGCTCATAGAAGTCTGACTTTGGAAGACAAGGGATGCGTCATGAAATTATTGCTGAAGGAAGCATACGTCTAAGTTTTCTCGTTGATATAAATAAGGGAGAATAGAAAATAAAAATAAATACACACATAAATTTTTTATCTAATATTAGAAAGAAAAAAAAATAGAAAATGAGAACCAGAAATAAATTGTATCCGACATTAGATGACGACGAGGATGAGAAGCCGAACGGCGTTTTGCCAACGGCACCATCACCAGAAGAAAAAGAAAGAGGAGAGAGGTATCGCATCAATCAAATTAGTAGAATCCAATTGTATCTGACTCTAGAGAGAGATTCTCGTCGTTCTCTCAAGAAGAAGTATTCGCGTCTCCTGAAATTCGTCAACGCGGTCGACATGACACTCATCACGATTTCCATGGGTTTACACGCGGCCGGCATTGGATTGTTGTCGACCGCGGTTGGTATTCCGATCGTGTTGACCATAGAAGGAGTGGCTCTCGCCGCCAGATTGTTTAGCACGCTCAGAAACTATTTGAGTAGGAAATTATATCTGAAGGCAAGGAAACATGAAAAGATTCGCGTCTTGGCCGACTCTAAGATCAACACGATATCCAAAATGATCACGATATTGAGTGAGAAAACGAAATACGATGATCTGAAAGAAGCTGTGAGAATCAAGACTCGTCAGATCATCAAGGAAGAGATGAAGAATTCTCTCGTAGAAAAGGGGAGGAAAGAGGCCAGGGAGGAATTCGGTAAGTTTATAGAACTCAAGAGCAGCGATTGAAAAAAAAAAAAATATATAATAAGAACAGATTTTTTAAAAAAGAAAATATTAAATTTAAATTTAAAATATTAAAACGAAATTAATTTAAATAATTCTCAAAAAATGTATTGCGTAAAGTGTAAGAGAGTTACCGAGACGGGTAATTCTCGAGAAGTACGAACTAAAAACGACAGACAGATGCTTCGCGGAATTTGCAATGTGTGTGGTTCGATCAAGACTCAATTCAGCAAAAAAAGAACACGAGCAAAGGTAAAAGCATCGTGTATAAAATGATCAATAATGAACAAGAGACTCAACGCCGATCTGACTCCTAAATCTTGGAGCAAACCTGTGAATAGGGTGGACGCGGCTGTGTATGATCACGATCTGTGCTACGCCGGACATTCCGACACCAAGACTCACAACGACGTCTGCGATAAAAACATGTTTGCGAAATTGAGAGGCATATCGAATCCGACCAGGAGAGAGAAGATAGAACGTTTGCTGGTCGGCAATCTGATCATTGCGAAACGTCGATTCGGATGGGGCATTCAAAAAAAAAGTGCATCGGAAAAGAAGAAGAAATGATTATTGACAAGTGAATTGGCTGAGGAGTTACACAAACCCATAGTGAGTACATTTTGAAAAAGAAGGGTGTCGTGAAGGGTTTGGATGACATTTGGTCTGTCGACTTGGTCGACATGAGATCGTTTTCGAGGTGGAACGAGGGTGTCAAATATCTATTGACGGTCATCAAAGTTTTTTCCAAATACGGTTGGATCAGAGCTTTGAAGAATAAATCAGGACCTTGCGTCGCCGAGGCTCTGAAGAGCGTGTTCGACTCGTCTTCTCAAAAACCGAATAAATTGTGGGTGGATAAGAAGAAATTCTACAACAAGCACGTTCATCGATTAGTCGACCTCTACTTGATCGAAAACGAAGAGAAAGCCAGTATTGTGGAACGATGAAGGAAAAGATGCATAGATACTTCACGGCGAATTCGACTAAGAAATACGTATACGCTCTGAAGGGTCTGGTCAAAGATTACACCAACACGTGGCACAGATCGATCAAGATGACTCCCGCAGAAGCTAGCGATCCTCGAAACAAAAAACGGGTCTACGCGAATCAATATCCCGAGAGATCTAAGATCAGGAAGAAGTCTAGAACGCCGAAATTTGCAGTCGGCGATCGAGTGAGAATCTACGCTTATAAGAAGCACTTCGAAAAAGGTTACACTCATCGATGGACCTCGGAAATCTTCGTGATAATCAAAATATTTCATACCGATCCGGTGACTTATGAAATCGAAGCTTTGGATGGAGAAGAGATCATTGGAAAGTTTTACGAACAACAATTGCAGAAGACGAAGTTTTAATAAAGAAAACAAAATTTTTTTTTTATTTACTCTCTTTAACATTTTCTTGTTTGCATATATATATAGGAGAGAAAAATAATAATAATAAAAAATAATTAAAAGTATTTTGAGATAAAAAAGCAAGCTAATTAATAAACAAAAAACAAAAATCCTTCAAAAATGGCAAATATACTAGATATCACACAAAGCATAGTGAAAGATGAAAGTATTCAAGAATACGAGGTTCACGAATACGAAACGATAACCGAAATGAGTTTGAACAATGCGGGAGAGATAAGAATCGACATTGAAATGCTAGATCTATTCGGTCATCCTAGCGAGAGTGGTGCAGGGACGGCTCACCAAGGAAGATGGGACCGAATACGCCGACGACACGGTTACTCTCGCCAATAATGGCATCATGCATCTATTCAGTAATATAAAATACTTGCTATCCAGACAAGAGACAGAATCTGTGTTTCATCCCGGTCAGCCCACCATGATGTTCGGACTCTTGATGTATCCGAATGATTTTTCGAAATCCAGAGGACTTAATCAGTTGTGGATGAAAGACACCGTAGGCTCTGCTAGCGCCGGCGCTGCCGCGATATTTGACTACGTCGTCAAGACGTCCAGACCTAAAGGAACATTTTCGTTCAGGATACCTTTGAAACACATCTTCGGATTCGCAGACGATTACAACAAGATCATGTACAGATTCAAACACAATCTGACGTTGATTTGAAAAGGAAACGATGATGTAATAGTAAGTCTCACCGTGACCGATGCAGGTAAGATAACTCTACACAAGATATCGTGGTTCGTTCCGCATGTGCAGCCTTCGATCGTGAAAAAAACGTGTCTCTACAAGATCATAGAATCCAAGAGTAAATTATCCGTGGGATTTAGAATGAGACAGTGCGACATGGCTAGCATTCCACTCTCCATGAATCACTTCGATTGGAGATTGACCTTGAAATCCGCTTCTCAGAGACCGCATTTCATCGTGGTCGCATTTCAGACCGATAGGGACGGGTCTCAAGAAAAAAAATGCATCACTATTCGATCACTGCAATTTGAGAAACATGCAAGTGTTTCTGAATGCCACGAGATATCCAGCAATTGATTACAACGCATCTTTCGACAAGAACGATTTCTGCAGACTGTACGGTGACGCCGCAGATTTTAAAAAGGAGTATCACAGTCTAGCCGAATTGATGAGCAACCCTAATATATCACCAGGCGAATACAAGTCGATGTATCCCATGTTCGTATTCGACGTTAGTAAACAGAGCGAATGACTCAAGAGTAGCATCTTAGACATTCAGATCAAGATGCAATTCGATAGGAACGTGCCGAGAAAAACCGAATCCTTCACACTGGTCCTGTCAGATAGAGAATTACAATTCGAATCAGATGGAAATAAGATGTCGATCATTCGATGAGAGACATGTGTAAAAAAAAATAAAAAAAATAAAAAAGTAATGAGTAATTATTAAAAAAAACAACAAAAAAAACCAAAAAAAAATAAATCTCATTTCTTTTTTTGTGTTTTTTTTTGTTTTTAATAATCACTCTTATTTTTTAATTAATTATTTCCATGCATTCACTGTTTGTTCAAAGGATCTAGTTCAATCAGTAGGCTCACCACGGAAGTGGCGGCTTTGGGATTATTGGTTTTCGTAATGAAATTAATCCTGTCTCTGGCATTCACTTTGAGAGGACAATCTTTATACTCTCGGAAAGAGATGTTTTTCTTCACCACACACGTTTTAACCCCTTTGCACTTCTTGATCTCTTCACCAGATGATAAGCATACAGTTTGGGTCTCAAACCTATGAATTCGACGATTTGTTTACCGCCGCTCTCATCCTTAAATTTACCCAACACCTTCTTGTTGTCGTTCGATTGAATGTTGGACGGGTGATCGATGGGATAATTGTTCATGTCGAACCATGCGGCCACATCCGGAGATATATCTCCTTAGACATCTTCCATCTCTATCTCGTAAAATAAACTGTCCGTGTCGGTGAACAGTAGTTTGGCTTTATCACCAAATTTTCATTTGATGTAATCATAATGAAACTTGTACGTCAATTGCTTGCTGATATCTAAGATGATCGGTCCAAGATAATAGGGTTTGTCGAACTTCAGGTGTGTCTTTTGCATGTGAACGGCCACTAGATTTTCGACGAATATGGTTCGGTGTTTGTAATTGGGTTTTGCCACTAATTTTTTAGCTTTTTTCTCAGACGTGACCAGTCGAACGTCGGTTCTCTTCCTGATGTTTTCCATCGATTTACCGTACACACAGTTGTTCATGAGTTTGAAGAAATCTTTTTCAAAATCGTTCTCGGCTCGAATTCTGAGATTCGTGTTGAGATCGATGTATTTTTTCATCCAAGGCTCTTCATTGAATCGAATGACGTGATGTATGTCGACTAATTTCATCCCGTAATCGACGTATTGTTTCAAATTCTTGCTGTAGACAACGTACTTACGTTTGTTAAATAAATTGGGAATGAGTTTTTCCTTATCTCCTTCGATCAGTTCCATTCTTTCAGGAGCCAGCAGATAATCGTTGTGTAGATCATGTAATTCTTCCCAATAGTTCAAATCGACTTCTAAAATGCAAGGATAGTCTCTCCATTTTTGCATCTCTTCCGGTTCCGTCACCCATTTGAAATTTCCAAAGAATGACTCATAGCCCAGCCGTACAGATTATTAGCATCCCAATACTGTATGTATTTATTCGATCATTTCGAATCGAAACCCTCTTTCATGTAGGGATTGTTAGCCTCAGAATATCTGTGGAAGATCATCGTGACGCCACTTCTCAAAGCCCTTTCGAACATGAGCAACATGTCCACATCAGATAATAATTCCAACTGGACTTCGGTGGTCTTCAACAGAGTGTCCCATTCCAGACTGGGTGCTGTGAAATACCAAACCGGATACAGATCGTACTTTCGACGACAGACGTCTCGAAAATTTTCGAACATGTCTGCCAAGAGCAGAACGTCGGTCTTCAGACAGAGATCGTGATAATCTCTCATGGTTTTCATATCGAATGATTCTCACATGTTTTTAGTGTGTTCGTAATTCTCGTCGGAAATGTCGAATTCGTATAATTTCAAATAAAAATCTTCTTTTGAAGGTAGTGCGGTGTCGTCAAATCCTTTTAGATCGTTCATGTAATCATGAGGATAGACTCCTTTCCTCAACATGACATCTACTCATTCTCCGAAATGTTCGCTCGTGATTTTAAATCTATCCTTGCTCATGTTATTGACTAATTTTTCCAGTGTGTTCGACATGAATTTAAAACTGTCGATGAAATGTATGCTTCTACAAATGGATTTTGTTTTTTCTTCCAATGTCTCTCCGTCAATTACTCTTTTCTTCTCCATGGATTTCCATTTTGTGATGAAAATGTATCTTTCTTCACTGTTCACGATGCAATTTAATTCTCCGTTGGAGGTGCCGAGATTTTTCAGGAACAGATGACTGTCATAACCCGAGAGATTGTGAAATATCACCGGATAGAAAAAGGCGTCTCGATATTTTAAATTACACTTGCTGTGAGCCGGACCGTGATACAGACCCGTGTAATGATCATGGTCTCTAACCTTCTTATTTTCCTTTGAATCCTCGTCAACCGATTGTCTGCATATGTGACATTTGGTGGCTCTGTTATTTTCATCCTGCTGCTCTCGCGTGATGATCATTTTTGCCTGAGTTTTGAATTTATCGTATAACATTTGAATTTTCGATTCTAACTCTTCCACAAACCTTTGAGCCACGTCGTCATCTTCGCACTGTTTCGTGTAGGTGAAGGGACCCATGTCGTGTTGCGAGTTGAAAGCGCATTTCACGTAAATGCAATAGCCCGAAGGTATGTGTTTTTTTTTCGAAATAGGCGTACATGATGAATGATACTTTTAACCTTCTATTGCGATTTTCAAAGTTCATGATGGTGTTGGGTTTGGGCATTTCAATGGCGATACCTTGATTTTCGTTGCAATATTCCTGATGTTTTGCTAGCGATTTTTCGCTGTGAATCGCGTTCATGCAGTTGCAACATAAACGTGTCTTATGTTCATGTTTATTATTTTGTCTTGATAGTAATCGGCTCGGATGTTTAACCCAACAATAATGACGATTGTCACCATTCGAAATCAATAATAAAATAGTCGTCTTTTTTCTTTCGAGATACGAAGTCTGTCTGAGAGGATAGATCGTTCGTTTTTCATCGTCGTATCCCAAGACGTTCAGCGCTACAGTAGGATTTTGAGCCTCGAAACGTTAGATGTGTTTTAACTGCATTGGAAAAGCCATTCCGGTCCAATCGAGATTTTTAGAAGTTTCCTCGTGATGAGAAACTCTATCGGAGTGCATTTTGACGTGGTATAAAGCGGAGGTGACTGCTCATTTAAAACACTGATCATCTTTATTTCTCACGTTGACCACAGCTTTTTTTAGCTAAGAAATACGGTAATTTCACGTAGGAAGACCCTTTCAATGAATTGTTTTTAGTTATATGAATTTCGAGTTTCAACACCTCATCGAACGTCCAATTACTACCTTCATGTTGATAATTCGCGAGAGACGTCAACATCTTGTCTTTCATCATTTTGAAAACATCTGATAAATCTGAACCTCGAAATACGTGTTCAATGTTAGATGTGAAATATGCATTTTTCACGATGCTCTCGCCGGAATTCACGTCGATTTTATTCATCATGCAATGGAGTATCATCTTAATTTTTTGTCCCACGTTCATGTGTTCACGAAACAAATCCAATACTTTTTTCTTCACCCATTCCATGAACAATTTCGGATCAACTTTCTTGAACGAGGGAACCATGTCGAAAGTTTTAAAAACGCCTTTGATTGCACTCTCCCGTTCTACGGGATTCGATTGGGATGCTTCCATGAAGAGTCATGCTACATATTCTTCTCCTTTCCCTTTGTCAATTGCTCATCGAATTTCGTTCAATATATCTCGCTTGTCTAGATTCTGAACTGCATAACTCGTTTTCGTTTTCGTTTTTTTTTCTTTTGAAACTTGAAGTTCTTCAACGGCTTTGCGTTTAGTCGTCTTCTTATTTTTCACAACCGAAACGTTTTTGTTTTTTTCGACGTCAGAATTTCGATTCCTTTTACTATCTTTTTCTTCTTCTCATTTTTCCCAACCGAAGCATTTTTTGACGTCGTTGCTATCAACATTTCGTTTGCCTTTTCATCGAGCAAACTACTTATCTCCTCATGCATGATCTTTCTAATTTCATCACGCTCCACTTTTCGTTTTCTATCGTCAGGCTTTACTGTCATCAGCTTATTTTTTTTGCAATTCAAGTCTGTTTAAGTTTATCCACTTCCGATCTTTCAATTTTTTGCTTTCCATCGTTTCGCAAACGATATTCCTGTATGACTGCAATCTTTTTTGATTTGGTTCTATGATTTCTGAAATGTGGAATGTTTAATTCTCTACACATCTCGTTTAACTGAGGTACAGTTTTCTCATTTAAATTTTCCATTTTTTTATTTGTTTGCTTCATTTGTAAGAATATTTTTTTTCTTCGGATTTTGTATTTAAATAATAATTTGTTAAAAAGTTTTAAAATTGTTTTTATATATATATATGTTTTAATTCCTTCCAAAAAATTTTTTTTGATGAAATTAATCATTTTTTTATGTTCCTTAACGTGAAAAAAGTTGAGTTAATACGAGAAAAAAAGGACGTTAAATTTAAACTTTTTATTTATATATAAAGAGAAAAAAACTTTTACAAAAAAAAAAATTTTTACATTAAAGAAAATTAAAAATTAAAAAAAAAAAATTTTTTATATATATATAGAGAGAGTAAAAAAACCCAAACTTTTTTAACAAATTATTATTTAAATACAAAATTCAAAAAAATATATTATTTGCAATAATTCATAAAACAAAAAAAACAAATAATCGATCATGACAACAACACCTAAAAGATGCGAATTGAAACGAGTCGAAACGTGTAAGAAATTCGGTTATAAAATCTATAGATTACAATGACACGATGCCATCGCATTGAATGAGGTCGAGACGAAGGGCTTAGAGCAGAAACACGACAAATATAGCATGCCTTTGAAATTGGATGAAGCCACGCTCGAATTGTTTTACGAGTACCAAAGCGATCTACAGAAAATCGTCATCAGCAAAGATAGAGAATTTGACAAGGACGATTTGTCGTTGCCCTATGGAAGTTACATATATCCAAAAATCTCTCTCGAACTCATGAACAAATTGGGTGGTGAGAGCACGTTTACCGATGTAAAAAAACTCAAAAAAGTAAAGATAAACATTCAACACATTTTCGAAAAAGGAGAAGAAACGACCGTCAGCATGCTAATAACAGACTTGGAAATATAAACAATAGAGAGAGACTGATTTTAGTGAAGAAGAAGGAAAAAAAAGTAATGAGATCTAGAGAGGTTGATCATCTCTAGATCTCATTACTTTTTTTTTTGTTTTTTTTTGGTTTTCCTTCTTCTTCTTCTTCTTCTTCTTCTTCTTCTTCTTTCTTCTTCTTCTTCTTCTTCTTCTTCTTCTTCTTCTTCTTCTTCTTCTTCTTCTTCTTCTTCACTATCGCTCATATATATTATAATAACGTTTCCTTTTTTCTCAATTTTGGCGTCGATTCTTCTTTTCTTTTTTTGTGATATATTACGTTTTTATGAGAATACATTCGTTTATCCGAATCATAATTATGAACGAATGTGGTGCATCTCTTGATAACACTCACATCATTACCATTCTCTTCAGAAGGTAGTGGTGACAGTGGAAAACATCTCATTCTTTTAAATTTCAACCATCTATCTCGCTCTTTTTCAGTTCTTTCCTAAGATATCAATCATTAGCGTCTAATTGTTTTTCCACATCTTTTTCCCCCCCTATCCCGCAATATTCATCATTAGCATCTAATCGTTTTCCACATCTTTTTTACACTCTATCTCGCGATATTCATCATTATCGTCTAATTGTTTTTCCACCTTTTTATCCATTTTATATTATTTTTTTTATACTTTCTATGATTTATATTTTTATATTTTATATAATTATATAATTTTTACATTATAACATACTCAAAATCGGTATATTCTTAAATTGCGAATTCTCACCAAACAACAAACCCTTACCGAGTCGCTCAACGTTCTGTCCACTCTTCAGGTAGAGACCGTTTCCACTCAAAGAGTTGCCACCTCTAACAGGTTCTAGATACAATCCTTCAGCACTGTCATCTATGTGGACGCGACACATGGCTCCTCCCTTCTTCAAAAACAGTCTGCTGCCACACATTAATTTTTCAACTGCCGAATTCGCGAGTCCGGAGAGACCTCACACGCCGAGAGTCTTTCTGAGAAAGGGTAATGCTTTTGCGGCAAAGGGTAATGCTTCGGCGGCGATTCCTGCCAATAGCAGTAGGAAACCGCCTTTCATTCTCAAATTATATTTCAATTGAGCGGGACTCAATCTCACTGTCAACCCTCTTCAATCACGAATCGCTTTCTCCATCCTTTTGATTTGACTTCTGGTCCAGGCGATCGAATCCTGACCGCCACTCTCCAGATCTTCGTGAGTGAATTTGAATCTCACCGTCTCGCCCCGAGTTGTTAACGCTCTCTTAAGTTTCTCCCTCTGTCCTGCGGATATGTTCACGTTTTTAACCACGTATTGTGACATAATTCTTTTTTTTTAAATATATTTTGTTCAATTGTTTTTTTTGTTTTAATGATAATTATATATATTAAATAATTTTTGTAAATTAATATTGCATTTATTTTATTTCTTATTTATATATACACAATATTTTTTTTTTTTTTTTATATTTCTCTTATGTGAAATCGTATCGTCACCCTCTCTCCACAAAGATCTAACACTTTACCATTTTGATCCATCAACGTGGTTCTGAGACTATACAATGCGTCTAAATTCACAGGTAGATAAACTAAATTTCGAGGTCGTTCCACGATCTTATAACCCGGCGACACGTTTGGAAAGAAGGAATAGATCGTCGGTTGAGTGCTACCATTCACGTAGCTTCCAACAATCATGTCCCCATTCACCAGAATGCTATTGACTGCGAGAATGTCGACCGTATTTTCAGATGCCGCGTGACCTCGATACATCTTTCGATCAAATCCCAGCATCTTGCCTATAGAATCGATCGTGTTGAAATCCACTCGAAACTTATCTTCCAAATCCATCATCGTCTGTAGGGTATTAGGGTTGGGAGCGAGTCTGATCTTGTTGCTTCCCTTTCCATTCGTCTTCATTTGCGTCTGAATGTAATTGTTCAAATCGTCTATGTCGTTAACTTCCTTTGGGAATTCGAATCTCCAACCAATCCACTCCGTCGGAATACTTGAACGAGTTATTCTTTTCAGTGACGTTGGGAAAGGAATAATAAGTCTCCAGATTCACCAACGCCATCTCGTATCTTTTCTTTCTACTCAATTCGATGGAAGGTTCGAATTTCGTCGCGAATCGAGTCGAATCACATCTCACCACGATATGAATGGATTGTTTTACAGCCGTATTCTCGGCTATCCGTTCTAACAATTCTCCATGTTCAAACATTATATTTTAATTTTTATTTTTATTTTTTCCAAACTAAATTATTTGATGATTTATTATTTTCTAATTTTATTTTCGCTCTCTATCTTATTATCATCAGAAACATAAAACTTGTCGAATCCGCACCGATATTTTCCATGATTAAATTCGCTAGTCAAATTGATCACAACGAAATTGTAAAGTCCTCCATCCCAAACCCTCTTGCAGAATCTCCTGAATTCCGCCACGCTCATGTTGTTTGTGACGTGATCACCGTAGATGTGATTGAGATTCTTGAGATCCTGGCGAAAAAGACACAGTAAATTAGCGTTCTCCCTTATCGTCTGTCTGGGCAATCAAAAATAATTCTGCGACAGGTAGAAACAGTCCACGTTGCTGTGACGACCTCTAACGTAATACAATTCACATCGGTTCTGTCTCTCCAAAAGCAAATCGTCGAAAATCATGAGATTCTTATCTTCCGATTTCAATTCTCTAGGATCCGGAACGTCGCTAGCGTTCTCATAAAATCAACACTCGACGTTCGAAGACGCATTTCTCTTCATCAATTCCATCGCCGCACCGTCCAAAATGGTCGAAAGAGAAGCTTCACTTTTGTCGAATTCCTCCCTACTGTCAAAGATTCTGGCTATGACGTCCTTGGGCAATCTACGATCCATGCACTCTCGAAGCAGTCTGTATTCAGGTTGAAACAAGCTCTTGCCAAACACGAATAATCTGTCGTAATCCAACCAGTCGGGTTGCGACAACAGATTCATCAACAGACTGGTCTTTCCACAATTCGATTTTCCCACTATCAAGCCTCTTATGCTTTTGGGAAAGAACTCGTTATTTGACCTCTTGGTCGCGGCGTCGTTCCAAGACGTATCTTTAATGTTCAACTTTGTTTATTTTTTTGTTATTTTAGATTTTTTCAAACACAATTTTTATTTTTTTTCAAACTCAGTTTTTATAAATATTATTATTTATTTATATTACACCGTTGCAAGTTTTCTTCAATCCAGATCCACTTGTCATTTTGGCTAAATCTTGTATGGGTACCACAGCATCCTTAAAGTCTTCCCAACTTTTCGGAGATCACTCTAACGTAGCTCGCTTCGCCAGCGCACTGATCAACTTGTCGATCAATGCGTCGGCTGCCCTCTTGCCAGCCACAGAAGCTATCCTACCACTAGCTTCGGAAGCGGCTTTCTTACCAGCACCCAAAGCCGTCTTCTTACCGACCTCAAACGTGGTCGATGCGAGTTTTCTACCTGCATCGCTCGTGAACGCTCGCATTATAGAATTGACGATGCCAGAATCGCCTTGAACGTAAGTTCTGATGTATCCCATTTTCTTTATCACCAACATATTTTTATTTTATAATATATATTTTGTTTTTTCACTGGTAAATCGTTTGTTGTTTAAATTACTTTTATTATTTTGTAGTGTAAAATTTACTGTTTTATTTTATATATTTTTTTGTTTGTTTGTTTGTTTGTTCTCTACTTATTATATATATCAATCCTTCAATTCGTTCATCAGCCTTTTATAATCGTGTTTATTCAAAACCTTTTGCCTTGACAATTCATCATATATGCTCACTATCTCATTATCTAATCCAGTGTTACCAGCGCATCTACTTGCCATCAACAATCTCAATCTCTGAGACAGAGCGTCAGAATCGCTTGGAAGAAAACTCCTTTTCACCCCTTTGCCAGTCACCGACTCTACGAACTTCTTATTCATATCCCATATGGGTTTCACCACCTTCGTCCACTTGTAACCTCTATTGGCTTTGGGTCTTGTTTCTCTGGCATCGTTATTTCTCTTCATGGCGTGGGTCTGAACCAGAATGTTGCCGTAATTGTCGAAATCCCGATCCGTGTAATCTCCAGGCTTGTCGAAAAAGAGCAATTTGCGCAGTCCAGGAGTTAATTCGTACCTATTCGAACCGACGATTAAATTATCATCATCCTCTTGCACTTCAGTGTTGCCTATAAAGGTTCTACCATCAGAATCCTTATAAATTCCATACAACAGATCTCTCTTACCACCATCCTCGGACGATGCGACGCTATCAGTGATGATAGTCGAAGCCGCATCGCCGCTTTCGCTCACGTCGGTTTCGATCCTCATGGGAACGTAATCCGACGATCTTTGAAAGAAAAACCCCCTCATAAAACTGCCGGGCAACGAACCCATTCTCAAAGAACTTTCTTTTAAGGGCCTCAATTTGTCAATGATCTCCTTTTTACTTCGTTCCTGAACCTCCGTCACGGGTTTAAATAATTTTGTGGTTTCGCGTTTTAATTCCATTTCTCCCAATCGTCTGCTTCTGTCAGCTGATTGAATACTCTTCTTAGCACGTTCATATTCGTTGAGAAGTTGATCTCTACGCTTGGAATCTGTGATGTGTAAAAACATTTTTTCGTTTTTAAATTTATTAATATTTCCTTTAGAGTATGCTAACGTGAGTTATTTCATTATTCTCAAAATTAATGTATAATTATTTTATGTTTTATGTTTTAAGTAAATAAAAATCTTCTGTCTTTAATATATAATAACTAAAACCAGTTGAGGAAAAACATTTTACACGATAAATGCGTTTTTGCCCTCGAACGTGTTAAAGATCACATCAACAGTTATTTCCGACAATGATAAACTTAGAGTTAGTCTCAAATAAACATCTATAAATACAACGTTTTAAAGTGTTAAATCATACAGGTAGTTATTTTCCTCACACTTGAAGTCATTCTCAAAATAATACTCTTAGAATATCTCGTAATTTGGTTAAAACCGCGTTAGTACTCGCACGTTGAGCAACGGTATTTCTTCTATATTTTTACATGGAAATCGTTTCAGTCAAAAAACAAGAGTTGAAAAATCTTTTAAAAAAAAAAAATATGGAAAAATAATACTCCATGAATATCTCATAATATTTTGGTTAAAACCGTGTTAGTACTCGCACCACGTTGAGCAACAGTATTTCTTCTATATTTTTACATGGAAATCGTTCAGTCAAAAAACAAGAGTTGAAAAATCTTTTAAAAAAATTCTCTGGCGAGAATTTTTTTTGCAAAATAAATATGGAAAAAATAATACTCCATGAATATCTCGTAATATTTTGGGTTAAAACCGCGTTAGTACTCGCACCACGTTGAGTAACGGTATTTCTTCTATATTTTTTACATGGAAAGCGTTTCAGTAAAAAAAACAAGACTTGAAAAATCTTTTAAAAAAATTCTCTGGCGAGAATTTTTTTTTGCAAAAAGAAATATGTGAAAAATAATACTCCATGACTATCTCGTAATATTTTAGGTTAAAACCGCGTTAGTACTCGCACGTTGAGCAACGGTTTTTCTTCTATATTTTTACATGGGAATCGTTTCAGTCGAAAAAAGCAATAGTTAAAACAGCACATTGAACACAATTTCTGATTTAATACATAATATACTTAGAGTCATTCACAAATAAAACCATTGATAAAATGCATCGCCCTCGGCAATTATTCTCACCTCCATATCATCAAAGAACAAAATACTGTTTGAAGTAAGCAAAAACAATTTATCATCAAAAGAACAAAATACTGTTTGAAGTAAACAGATGCACTTTTGTGAATAGGAACAATTTAGAAGCGTGTCTCGTCAAAAGGTGTTTTTGTTGATGTCTCTTGAACCGAGACATGAGTCAATTAAAATTTTCAATTTACCTCTTAAAACCCATTTTAAGTGGAATGCAATTTTACCCTTTGATTCCATTACAATTCACCTCACAAAACTCGCGAGGTAAATCGGCAAATCATTTTCGCCGATCGGATCGCATCCTATACCGTCCGGAACGCGACCGCGAACGTGGTGGTGGTCCATAACCGGCAAACCGCATTTTTCGATGTAGCTGAGGCCGAAATCGGTTTTAAAATTTTTAAAAAAAAATCCTCGATGAGTGACTACACTTTACACTCACCTTTCACCGTTGGTGAACGTCGAGAAAAGGTTTTGAGGTCGATTTTTCCTGGACTAAAATCGGCAAATAGGTTTCACCGATCGGATCGCACCCTCGACCGTTCAAACAGCCGATGGCGAACGTAGGTGGTCCAGAATCGGCAAACCGCTTTTTTGATGCTGGTC
Organism: Pictodentalium vernedei; assembly: GCA_031216915.1. Classification (NCBI taxonomy): domain Eukaryota; kingdom Metazoa; phylum Mollusca; class Scaphopoda; order Dentaliida; family Dentaliidae; genus Pictodentalium; species Pictodentalium vernedei. Next base: position 12,064,779 of record CM062291.1, on the reverse strand, counting down.
TAGAATCGGCAAAACGTTTTTTTGCTTGCGTTCACCAACGATAGATCGAAGGTCTGATCCGCGATGGGAACATCGAGAAAAATTTTTAAATTTACATTTTCTTCAAATTTCATACATTTTTTCACTTCTGAGCGATGTGTCGAATGTACTCGTTCGCCAACGGATGTTTGAACGGTCAAAAGTGCGATCTGTGAGCCTAAAAAAATTGTCGATTCTAGACCACCATGAAAAAACGACATTTTTGCCATTTTTTTGCACTCTGTACACGATTTAACACTGAACCCCTATGGCGGTACATGTACATGTACGTGTACAGGTTTTTTGGAAAGTGGTCCAGAATCGGCATTTATTACCTACTTATGGAGAACTACAAAATCCCATAAATATGTGAAGAATCTGTGTGGTTGCTGCTAACATGTCAAGCTATTGTTTTATTGCAATTTGGTGGCGAGTGGCTGGTAGAACGGCCCATTGCATTGCTGGTATGGTGTTGAGTTTGTTTCGTTCCAATTTAGTGGAAGGTGTCATAACCACCTCCCCCCCCACACACACACGGCTGGTTGCACGGCCAATTGCATTGCTGATATGGTGTTCAACTTGTTTTGTTCCAATTTAGCGGATGGTGTCCTATAACCACCCCATATATTGCAACCCGACAAATATATAAACAAAATAATACTATATAAGGAACTGATGTTAATGTTGAAATATGGTAGATACATGTTGTGCTTGGTGGAACTCTCTAATGGATTCTAACCAAACAATAAGTCTAGGTGAAGAAGTCACATCTACTAATATGTTGTGCAATTGTTTTGATGTAATTTAGTTGCGAGTGTCTGGTGGCACTTCCTAATACATAGCAGCTAAACAGTCATCCACAAAACAAAATAAATCTATATGAAAAACTGAAGTCATTACTGCAATCTGCGGTTGGTCACTGTTGCTGATGTGCTGTGCAATTGTTTTGCTGAAATTTAGTGGAGAGTGTCTGGTGGCACTCCCCAATACATTGCAGCTATACAACCATTCACAAGCGCAAGCCAAACAATCATATAAAACAACTTTATATGAGTAACCAAATAATTCTATAAAAACAATTTTATGTGAAGAATTTATGTCACTGTACATAACTTTATACATAAATAATCACGTATATAACGATTGCATGTAAAAATATGGTGATATTGTGAGTAAGTTGTCTCATTGCAAGTTAGTGGAGGGTGTCTTGTGACATTCTCCAATACGTTCCACACAATCATATAAACAAAATAATTCTGGAAGTAAACGTATTCAAAGATCAACTATCGTTGCTTCAAATTGGAGGATAGTGCCTGATGAATCGCCCTAATGGGTAGTAATAAAATAATATTATAAAAATAATTTTATGTGAAGCATTTATGTCATGGTTGCTGAATTGTTGAGCAATTGTTTTGCTGCAATTTGGTGGAGAGAGTCTGTGGGCACTACCCATTACATTGCATCCAAACAATCATACAAAAAAAAATAAATAAATAAACACACTTGAGTCTACTAAGGATTTACTCTTTGACAACTTGAACTAAATTCTCCCACAAAGTCAACCCAATAGCCGTTTAGGTAGCCATTGGGTCAAAATCAACAATAGCACTTACAATGACCCAGATGGAAAATGTGAAGTAGAAATCGGTAGTTACGGATATTATCCTAATGGCTAATTTGTTTACAGATGTATAAAGGACCATAGAACAATCATACTCCCAACACCCTTCCCCCCCCCACCCCACCCGAATGCTACAAACTAACACTCATCCATATATTTTATCTATACTACTTTTTATTCCTGTCTTCTCTGTACTATTAATGTTTTCTCTCTGCTCTGAAACATTGTATTTCCATTTTCAAGTTAATGACATCACACCATTCTTGTGTGATCTTTCGTTTAGATTCATGATACACACTGCAGCATTTACTGTTTTCAGATCCTTAACCACCACTAATTTCTATATGTGCATCGGTGCTACTGGTGGTCTGATCGCTGATAATGGCGGATAGTATAACATTGGACGAGATCCAGACCAATCCTGGATATCCTTTAAGTCACCTTCTTAACGACAACACCGAAGACAACTTATCGTTTATAAACAGGTCTGTAAATTGTATTTTCTTCCTGGTGAAGTGCATTCAGAGCTTGAGGATGTATCCGGATCCTTCTCAGTTTTCCATATTAATTGCCAGAGTCTCCATGCACACTGGAACTCCCTACACCATTTGCTTTCCGAACTAAACAGCCAACAGGACACATTTGACGTCATAGGTCTCACAGAAATATTTCAAATTCCTGACAATTTAACTTAAGCTCTGGAAGGATATCACCCCTTATTAAAAAGTACGAGATCTGATGGTGATGATGGCCGTGGATGTGCTGGGCTCTTCATCAAGTCTGAAATAAACTTATGTATCCGACATGACCTCTCCATATTTATACCACATGTCTTTGAATCGTTGTTTGTACAAAAACTCATCGAGAATAGTTGGTACAATATATAGACCTAACACAGCACCAAAAGCGGACTTGGGTCTGTTTCAAGCAAAAATCATTTATTTAACTAATCTGCTTAACAAAGAAAATAAATCATTCCTAATTATGGGCGACCTCAATATTGACCTATTAAAGGTAGCTTCCCATAGCAAAACAAGTCTATTTATCGATTTGATGTTTAGTGAAGGATTCATACCTGTTATCACCAAACCAACTAGATTAACAGATCATTCTGCAACACTCATAGATCACATTTTCACTAATAATGTGGCTCATGCTTTTAAATCTGGAATAATCATTACGAATGTATCTGACCATTTTGGTACCTTCTATGTCGAATTGACAAACACCAAACCGGACAGCTCAAAACCGACTTTTACCAGGAAAATCAATTCCACACCTATAAAACATTTTAAGTGGTTGCTGCCCCAATGTGATTTTTCTCCATTTACGGAATCCGATTGTCCCAATATAGCTTACGAAACTTCCATAAAAGTTTATTCAATTGCTTTCGAAACAGCATTTCTCTTGGAAATACACAAACATAACAAGAAATTTATAAAACAAAAGCCATGAATGACAAAAGGACTTATAATTCCAGCTAACAATAACAACAAATTTCTCCACAAAAAATTAAGAACTCCAACCGAACTGAACACCAGAAATTACAAAACTTACTGTACGCTATTTAACAAAATGAAAAAAACAAAGCAAAGCTATGTATTATGAAAAAAAGATCTTGAAAAAATAAAAACAGCATGCGGAAAACATGGTAAATCTTAAATAATGCGTTAAATATCAACAAAAACCTTCATTCTTTACTCTTGGCGAGAGGACAATAAATGTACCAAATGAGATTGCACATGAATTCAGCTCTCTCTTTTCAAATATAGAGAATCAGACCTCAAAACAAATATCCAAACCTCGGAAGCCCTTTGCTGGGCACCTGAGGGGTACATATCCGGATAATATGTTTATCACACCAACGTGTCCTTATGAAATCGCAAGGATTGTAAATTCTATGAAACCCAAAATAAGTCAAGACTGCGAGAATATTACTTCCAACATCCTTAAACACTCAATAAACCCAGTTGCCAATCCACTCGCGCATATCATAAATAACTCTTTCTGTCAGGGAAAAGTTCCCGATAGGATGAAAATCTCTAAGGTAATTCCAATCTTTAAATCAGGTAATGAAAACAATTTTACAAATAAAAGACCGATCAGTATTTTGCCTGTTTTCTCTAAAATTATAGAAAAACTCATGTCAAGAAGACTTATAAACTTTTTGAATACTTTCGATATCCTATATCAACACCAATACTGTTGCTGAAAAGATCTTTGTACACTTCATCCGACAATGCACCTCTTAAAATATATGGCCCCAGAGAATAACAAAGAGAGGGAAGATACTACTCTAGCTCTATTCTTAGATCTCTCGAAAGCTTTTGATACAATAAGGCATGATATATTACTTCGAAAACTAGAATATTATGGGATAAGAGGTAATGCTAATAACTAGTTACCTCCAGAATAGGCCTCAACACGTCTCCTCCTTCGGAGACAGTAAATTCAATCATCTTGACTTAACATGCGGAGTACCGCAAGGCTCTATTCTTGGTCCTATCTTGTTTCTCATATATATAAATGATATAAATAAATCAACAAAGTTGAATCTTCAATCATTTGCAGACGACACCTCGGTATACAAATCGGACTCGGAGATAAATCGACTAGTCTCGGAGTTCAACGAGGAACTCCAAAACATATTTGATTGGTGCGCTGCGAACAACTTAGTCCTGAACGATAAAAAACCCAAAATACATCGTACTTAACCATCCCACAAAGACAAGAACCTTACACATCAGCACATATGTATAAATAATGAAGTTATAAACAAAGTCAGTAGTAGGGAAAGTGAAAAATCAATTAAATTTCTTGGTATTACACACACACATCTCGCGAACTTCTCTCTCAATAAAGTAAAGAAAGTTCTTCCACACAAGGTTATGAAAACCTTATATTTTTCGCTTGTACAAAGTCATTTCATTTATGGAATTCCCATATGTGGAGCATCAAAGGCGTGTAGTCGTCTATATAAATTACAGAAACGGTCATTAAGAATAATAAATAATAAGAAGTATAATTCTCACACCGACCCCTTATTTATCAAAGATAAAATACTGAAGATCACAGATTTACACAAATTACACACTTCTTTGTTTATGTTCGAATGGTACAATAGAAATCTTCCATCAGCTTTTGTTAATTTCTTCTCCACAGTGAACAATGAATCTATTTTGAATACACGCCAGACAGGTCTCCTTCACCGACATAGAACTAGAATTAAAACTCTTGATAACTTTCCGGTATTTGCATTAACAAAATTGTGGACTGAACTAGGAAATGATATTCGAGAGTCACCTAACAGCATAGACGTGAAGAAAAGATTACCTACCACACTTATTTCGTCTTATTTGGACAACATATCATGTTCTTATCCCTGTTGTCCTGACTGTGCCATCTAAAGGTCTGGTATTCTCGTCCTGTTGGTCTTTTGACTTATTCTCTGCTGTTAGTTTGAATGGACGCAATACCCCCAGGGGATCAAATCCCTCGGGAAAGGAAGCAGTGCTTGTTTACTGCGGTAAACAAGCTCTGTTTTACAGGTAAAATAGGACCCAGTCATCAATGCTTTTGGGGTGGAAGTCCTCTAAAATGGGCAGCATGGGTATAAATGATTGACTAACCTTGAGTTTATCTCCATGTTGGGGTAACGATTCGCCATTGTGCAGAAACATGTGACATTAAACACCAATAAATAAATACCCAAGGATATAGAACAAACACCTCAATTGCCCAAAGTAAAACGTCTGAATGGCTGAGGCTTCTTCAGGAGAACAGGTCGTTTGAAGGCATCAGCCACCACCTGACCGATGTGCATATGTCTTAGTGGATGTATCAAACATATATTCCCTATAGTGAAAACTTACTAGAGCCAGTTACAAGAAGCCTAAATGTTGCACGTGCATGTTCTTTTTTCTTCTTCTCTAATCTTTCCTTTCTAATTTTTCGTTGTCTTTCTTTCTCTTTTATGTGGGAATGCAGGAAGACAGCCAATCTGGCTATGCTTTCCCCTGCCAGTAAACATGCGTATCCTATACATAATAGTTTGTTATTGTTATATGAATTCTGTAAATATATGTGGATGTATATCTTTTTGTAATTTATAGTATACTGGTGAATTAATATATATCAATATATATCAATCTCTTCGTTCCTCAAGGAGTCGATCTGGTCATCTGTAAAACCTTTTCTGAGACAATGTCTGCTCTGCCCACCACGGCCAATCTATCTCGGCACATGCGAATCTGTCCCATGTCCAACGGACAAACATCGGCGGATTCCTCCTGTCCTGTGTCTTGGGACATCTGACTTGTCGCCATTGTCGGAATGTCAGTCGAGGGTCACCCATCCACTGCCAACAGCTGGTCATTAGGATCGTCTCAGTCCATGTTGTCTTTTTCATTGTTGTGTTTGCAAACTTACAATAACGGTCATCGTGTTGTATAAGCAGCTTGCCTGTTGCACTGACAACCTTAGCAACCAGCGCTGTTGGACTCTAATATATCTTACCGCCTACAATTATGGGAATTTCATTGGTTCAAAGACGTCACATGCAGACAGCATATAAAACCATATACTGCCTGTCAACATCAATATACGCTGACATCTATGGGTAATCTCCCATTTGTTCATTGATTATTCAAAATGGCGACAGCCGATAAACGCTCCAAGTTGAAAGATTGAGTGTTAGAAGCCCATATTTGGTCTGAAGTGCAGGTTAGGCAACTTAAAAGGCTTCATATTCTGTGGATGTGTGACATGTTACCTTCGAAATGAAACTGTCTGGTATGTATGAATTTGCCTTGTTACAATTTATGGGAGAGTGCATGTAGGCACTCTCCCATAAATTGTAACAAGCCAAAGACACGTGAACACATTGTGAGAATTCTCTCATTTAATTTTGATCGCTGTTGTTATTAGTTCTGTGCGTCGATGCAGCAGTCGGTAAGATATATTCGTTACACGGTTTGTTGGTGGCCTAATATGGTATATATGGTGTTAGTTAATTTCATATTGGACTTCGCTCTCGTCCAATATGAAATTAACTGACACCATATATACCATATTAGGCCACCAACGAACTGTGTAACTAATAATATTCACAAAACCCCAGGAATGTTTCATCCCACATGCTGTTCCGTTAGCTAAGTTAGCCGAGGAACATCTTCGAAACACTATCGGAACACCTTCCGAACACTATCGGAACACTTCGGAACGTTAGCCAAGTATCTTATAAGCAGTCGGCTGAGTTGGCTGATCAGTGTTATAAGCAACTTAGCGTGTTTTGTTTCGGCAGGCAGCCGGCGGACCGCGCCCAGCTCTTCCCATGTTGGCATGAAGTTGTTCTCATGGAGTGCCTCCTCATACGAATTGCGGTCCTCACAGGAAAATAGATCGACCTAGCGGGTCCGCTCAGTAAACTGTTGTCCTCCGGAGTCGAAACCCACTTGCTCTGCCGCACGTGGCGGCCGGAGAAGGCCAGCTTTGAGAGTATATCTTTCTTTTTGGTCGTCGATGATGTACAATGTTAAATCAACCTGAATTACACTACAAAGCGCTTGAAGGTAGTTATGCATCCTCTCACCTGAGTCAAGTTTGTAAACATCTTGATCCTACTAAATCCATTGGCGTGGGACGTAGGATCTATTGCACTTGGGCGTTGCACAAAGGATCACAATGTGCTGAAAGACGCCGCAGTATGGGTCTTCCAGAAAGTCAAGGATGAAAACTGATTCCCCGCATCCCGTTTACCCGCAGACGGTGGCCGAGTGGGGGTTATCGGGGAGGAGCTGGTCAGTAGATTACACCTGCAAACCTGCCACCTTCTGTGTTAACTAGGCATCCATGACGACGAGAGATAGATGTTCAATGCGCCATCTGTCTCTGCTGTTCTTGTAATCAGGATGATGGCCCACTCGCTAGTATTCTCTACGCTTCGCCGGAGGAGGCCGCGAAGAACTGCATTACCTCGTCCAACTGCTGGTTGGAATTCCCTTCGTGTGATCTCCACCTTGCTGGTTGCAGAAAACACCAGTGTCCAGAGCGCAGGTAGCAACAGGTTCCTCGAACAACATCAGGATGCCATTCATGCTGCGTGCTGGCACGTTCAGATTGATGTTCCACAGGGCATCGCTTTTGCCTCTGCTGATCTTGCGGTGGCCGAGGATGTGGTCATACAATATCGCGAGGCAGCCTCCGTATTGATTGCGGATCATGCGGGCCAATTCAGCATGATTGACAATGTCATACTCCAGACAGACGCTGTAGCAGGCCATGGCATCGCCTAGTCATTGAATATCAGCTCGTATTTGAGCCTGTCGCCCAGTGCATTCTGGTAGAATGGCATGTGACTCTCGATCAGCTCGAAGTCCAACGGGATGTAGAAGCGGTTGCTGTAGGCATCTACAATGGTCTTGTCTGCCGCAACAGTGACTCTCATCTGCGCTGAACCGCAGTTTAGTAGCATTTCTGTTGTGAGGTGTCGGTGCCCTGGAAGTGAACGTTTTGCGCTCGGATGCTGTCTTCCAGAGGTCCACGCAGCAGTGGTACACATATCACCTCGTTTCCACTGATCTTGATTGTCGTTTTCACCACCGCGATACGGCCAAGATTCTGAACGACTGACCTGCTGTCATCGGTCGAGTTCAGAGCGATTGTGATTGCCTTAGTACCACAAGATCATGGTTTCCAAGTTTGGGGAGCGGATATGGAGCTGCTAGTTGCGAGATTAAACTAGCTTTACCTGACCCATTGACAGCGGAGCTGTTGGAGTGACAGGCGATCAAATGCCTTTATTGCGACAAGAGCTCCAGAAGGCGGGTCTGTCTCAGAAGGCGCTGGTATCTCTTGAACTTGAGTATTCCAAGTTCGAGCTCGACAAAATGCCGCTGAGGCTGAGGTCCTTCTCAATGTCGACATCGTAAGCAAATCTTGTTCGCTCAATAATTGCTGGAATGCGTGGCGCCTATGAGGTCGACAACAGTTTTTGGACTAAACTCGTGGGAAAAGCGCTTAAGCCTAAGGTGCTTGAAGCACGGCGGATCAATAACGATGAGTAATGTGAAGCAGCTGTTAGGATCTGATCCGATCCTATCGATAGCATAGAACTTCAAGACTTGGGATGGATTGCTAATGCTGGGTCGAATTCCACTCAAAGTGTGGTGGAAAGTCTCACCGAGGAGGAAGAAACTGCACTTAAATCCTTGAATGACCTTCCACTCGATACCGCTGGATTGGAGAACAGCATCAGAGAGATCCGGTGACTCGATAGGGCGATGCAAACAATCCGCGGTGAACTGACAAACAACCTGGCAAAACTTACCGAGATTGACAAACATATTGCCCTGGAAAAAAAGAAAGCTCACTGAAGCGCAAGATGATCAGTCAAGATAGTAGAACGCTTACAGGATCTTCAGGTATCTCGCATGGGACAGCCGCAGCACACCGGGAGGGTCTTCTCTACCAGATAAACTGGACCCCGAGGAAAAAAATCAGTCGAGCATCTCGCCGAGAAGAAGCCGCAGAACACATGGAAGGTCTCTTCTCTTCCAGATACACTTGACCCGGTAAACAATCAGTCACGTATCTCGGCTGCAGGCAGCCGCAGCACACATTGAGGGTCTTATTTCCCAAATAAACCTGACCCGAGAAACAACCAGTCAAGCATCTCGCCTGGAGGCAGCCGCAGCACACATGGAGGGTCTTCTCTCCTAGACAAGCCGGACCCGCGAAAATACCAGTCAAGCATCTCGCCTGGAGGCAGCCGCACCTCACATGGAGGGTTTTCTCGCCTAGATAAGCCGGATCCTAGAAACAATTAGTTAAGCGTCTCACCTGAAGGCAGCCGCAGCACATATAGAGGGTCTTCTCTCCCAGATAAACCGGACCCGAGAAACAAAGAGTCAAGCATCTCGCCTGGCAGCAGCCGCAGCACACATGGGGGGGGGGGGGGGGGTAGGAGGGGGCTTCCCTCGCAGATAGACCATACCCAAGAAACAATCAGGCACGCATTTCGTCAGGAGGGAGCTGCAGCACACATGGGGGGCATTATCTTCTTCGACCCGAGAAACAATCAGTCAAACATCTCGCTTGGCTGCATCCACAGGAAAATAGGGTGGGGGTTCTGTCCCAGATTAGCCAGACGAGAAAAACAATCAGTCAAGTATCTCACCTGGGGACAGTCGCAGCACACATGTAAGGTGTTCTCTCCAAGATAAGCCGGACTTGAGAAACAATCATTCAAGCATCTCAGCTGGAAGCTGCCGCAGCTCACTTGGAGGGTCTTCTCTCTAGATTAAACGGACCCAAGAAACAATCAGTCAAGCATCTCGCCTGGAGGCAGTCGCAGCACACATGAAGGTCTTCTCTTCCAGATAAACCAGACCCGAGAAACAGTCAGTCAAACTTCTCGTCTGGAGGTAGCATCAGAACACATGGAGGGGCTTATCTCCATAGACAAACCGGGCCCGAGAAACAATCAGTAAACCATCTCGCCTGGAGGCAGCCTCAATACACATGGAAGGTTTTATCTCCAGATTAACGGGACCCGAGAAACAATCAATCAAACATCTCGTCTTGAGGCAGCCTCAGCACACGTGGAGGGTCTTCTCTCCTATATAAAATATTCCCGAGAAACAATCAGTCAAGCATCTCGCCTGGAGGCAGTTGCAGCACACGTGGAGGGTCTCCTATCCCAGATAAACCGGACCCGAGAAGCATCTTTCATGGAAGCAGCGACAACAGATATGGAAGGTCTTTGCTCCCAAATAAGCCGGACACGATAGTAAATCAGTCAAGCATCTCACTTGGAGGAAGCTACAGCACAAATAGAGGGTCTTCTCTCTCAGATAAACCAAAACCAAGAAACAATCAGTCAAGCCTCTCGCCTGGAATCAGCCGCTGTACACATGGATGGCCTTCTCTCCCAGATAAACCAGACCCGAGAAACAACCAGGCAGCATCTCGCTGAAGACCGCCAGAGCATACATTGAGGGTCTTCCCTCCCAGATAAACCAAATCCGAGTAACAATCAGTCAAGCATCTCACCTGGAGGAAGCCACAGCACACATGGGGCGTCTTCCCTCCCAGATAAACTGGACCCGAGTAACAATCAGTCAAGCATCTCGTCTGGATGCAGCCGCAGCGCACATGGAGGGTCTTCTCTCCCAGATAAACTAGACCCGAGAGACAATCAGTGAAGCATCTCGCCTGGAGGCTGCCGCAGCACACATGGAGGGTCTTCTCACCCAGATAAACCAAATCAAAGTAACAATCAGTCAAGCATCTCGTCTGGATGTAGCCTCAGCGCACATGGAGGGTCTTTTCTCCCAGATAAACTGGACCGGAGAAACAATCAGTCAAGCATCTCGTCTGGATGCAGCCGCAGCGCACATGGAGGGTCTTCTCTCCCAGATAAACTAGACCCGAGAGACAATCAGTGAAGCATCTCGCCTGGAGGCTGCCGCAGCACACATGGAGGGTCTTCTCACCCAGATAAACCAAATCAAAGTAACAATCAGTCAAGCATCTCGTCTGGATGTCGCCTCAGCGCACATGGAGGGTCTTCTCTCACAGATAAACTAGACCCGAGAAACAATCAGTCAAGCATCTCGTCTGGTTGTAGCCTCAGCGCACATGGAGGGTCTTCTCTCACAGATAAACTGGACCCGAGAAACAATCAGTCAAGCATCTCGTCTGTATGTAGCCGCAGCTCACATGGAGGGTCTTCTCTCCCAGATAAAGCGGACCCGAGAAACAATCAGTCAAGCATCTCGCCTGGAGGCTGCCGCAGCAAAATGGAGGGTCTTCTCTCCCAGATAAACCGGACCCGAGGAACGATCAGTCGGGTTCTATATCAGAAAGTGCCATGTAGAGGTAGAGGCCGAATACATCATAATCTATTTTTGGCTTGGCGTGGGACACCAAGTCCTAATAGCGTTTGACTCTGCTCTACAAGTCAACGGCAACGGCATCTTCCACATTGTCCTTTAACTGCTTTTGGACGTCTAACCTTAGCAAATTCGAGAATCGACGCACGGACCTGAGCCTGGGACCCGATTATTGCCCAGACATATGCCGTAATTAATTCTTTTAACACCCTCTCTCCTAAGCATTTTTGCCAAATCAACTATAAACGTAATAAAATCTGCCTGCTCTTGTCCGATAAAGTCAGCATGGCAGGGCTGTGCCCAGAGCGCAAGGTGAATGTGATTGTATTGTGGTGTTTACGACTCGCCAGGTGTAATGTGAAGGAGGGGGTGGTTGTAGTATGGTCTGGCCAGACTTGGTATAAAGTGCCCAACCCGTCATTACAATCCCTATTTACTCTCTAGTCTATATCAGGCGGCATACCCAACTCATTTTATAATCTTTCGAAAGCGCGTCTGTCATATGAGTTATTGTATCTAAACCGTCCGTGGTCCTGTGGAAAGGTAATTCTCATTTCGAATAAAATCCGCCGTGTCAGGAAATAAAAACTTCTGCCAAACAAATATGTAGTTTGTTTGAAGTAGCCAGTAGCTGAGTGCCCACACCCTGTCGTCGCACGCCACACATCGAAGTTTACCTGGGTTTTGCCAGAATGCCATGGGTGTAGTCAGTAGCTGAGTGCCCGCACCCTGTCGTCGCACACCATACATCGAAGTTTACCTGGGTTTTGCCAGAATGCCATAGGTGTAGTCAGTAGCTCAGTGCCCGCACCCTGTCGTCGCACACCATACATCGAAGTTCACCTGGGTTTTACCAGAATGCCATGGGTGTAGTCAGTAGCTGAGTGCCCGCACCCTGTCGTCGAATACCATACATCGAAGTTTACCTGGGTTTTACCAGAATGCCATGGGTGTAGTCAGTGGCTGAGTGCCCGCACCCTGTCGTCGCAAACTATACATCGAAGTTTACCTGGCTTTGCCAAAAGGCCGTGCACCGCCATTGATTGATGATTGCCTCAGAATGTTTATTTGGGTGCTTATACTTGGAGGAAAACAATAATCTAGTTACCCATATGTGGGGACATCTCCTTTTACTGAGAAACCTCTGCGGTAGTCTAGGCTTTTTGAGAGGAAAATGGTATTATATTCTCCCTTTCACAGTTAGGGTCGAGTCTAGAGGTAGAGTCGGCCAAACTACCCAACCAATCCGTAACCGCTTCAACTACCCGATAAACAGCCTTGAAAGTAAACCTTATATGTTTACTATATGAGGTTGTGCAACTTCCTGTATACACATCAAAATTTAGCAAGACTATGCGGACTTATCAGGTTAAACGGAGTGATGAAATGTGACTATCTTTTGTAGACAAACTCAGACCACCGCAGGAAGAAAAGCTTGAACTGAGCCGTACTTAGTTTTATCAACATTGTAAACAGTGTCTAAATATTTATTCTCTATAGATTGCACAAATACACTGTGGATATAGTAATTAATTTTACAGACCAGTGAACACGATTTCTATAGTTGAAAGGTATAAGTGGATAGAACATAGATTCTAACTGACTGGCGTTTTGATTTCATCAGATGGAATTAACAGTTTAATGACAGAAAAGGTGTGTGATGGGTTGGACCATATAATGATTGTAAAATATGGTGTTACATCGACTGCAACTTGGGTTGAGGTCCGGCAGGACAGGTCTGTCCCCCCACGCGAGTTCGCACTTAGCGGTTGTTAAGTCTCACGTATATATGTGATGAATCGTTGAGATAGTGAGTAAATGCTATGAGCTGTTGAGATCGTGAGTATATGCTATGAATTGTTGAGATAGTGAGTATATGTGATGAATTGTTGAGATAGTGAATATATGCGATGAATTGTTGAGATAGTGAGTATATGTGATGAATTGTTGAGATAGTGAGTATATGCTATGAATTGTTGAGATAGTGAGTATATGTGATGAATTGTTGAGATAGTGAGTATATGTGAATTATTGAGATAGTGAGTATATGCGATGAATTGTTGAGATAGTGAATGTATGCGATGAATTGTTGAGATAGTGAGTATATGTGATGAATTGTTGAGATAGTGAGTATATGCGATGAATTGTTGAGATAGTGAGTATATGTGATGAATTGTTGAGATAGTGAGTATATGTGATGAATTGTTGTGATAGTGAGTACATGCGATGAATTGTTGAGATAGTGAGTATATGTGATGAATTGTTGAGATAGTGAGTATATGCTATGAATTGTTGAGATAGTGAGTATATGTGATGAATTGTTGAGATAGTGAGTATATGTGAATTATTGAGATAGTGAGTATATGCGATGAATTGTTGAGATAGTGAATATATGCGATGAATTGTTGAGATAGTGAGTATATGTGATGAATTGTTGAGATAGTGAGTATATGCGATGAATTGTTGAGATAGTGAGTATATGTGATGAATCATTCAGGCAAAACATAGTGAATAAAGATTGTGATAAATCTGTCATGAATGGGAGAACAAAAAAACGTAACTAGAAATAAAAGCAAAAAAAAAAAAAAAATGAAAAAAATGTTTGTGATAAAGAAGAGTGCATTAAATAGATTTTACGCCTTTCGCTGTTCGCGTATGCATCGCGAATGGATGTCGGTGAGAAAACTGTGACGAATCCTGTAGCAAGATAACTCCCGAAACCGACAAGGAACCTGCCGATTAAGTTCACTAGTTCGTTTTGCTATCGAGCAAAACAGGTGCCGAGATTAGATGGAACTTTATCGAAGATAAATTCAAAGGTCTCTGATGGTGATGTCGTGAAAAGAACTCGCCAAGAAATTAAATAAACCAGGAATAAAAGTAATTTAAAAAAAATCAAGAGAAAACAAAAATCCTCAGTCGATAAAACCCATAAAAACGTTTTTAAAAACAATTAAAAACAACAATAAGAATATAAAAATAAAAAATACGCCCCCCCCCCCCCCCCGAGATGGAAATCAGATTTATCGGGGAACAAACGAAGATGAAAAGATCGCATCATATGTTGATTCCAAGAAGTATAAGAGGACTGATCGTGAGAAAATCGAATTGCGTTTTGAATGAAATATGTCCAAAATAAGCTAAATATGGAAGAGACCTAAAAACGTCAGAATGGTGCGAAATCGAAAAACAAATAAAACCCCCCAAACCAACAGCTAGCTCCTAATTTTGTAAGCTCTATAATATACTAAAATTTCAGAAAATCCGACGATTTTTTAAAATGTTTGACCATATTACTACCCCCTCCCCCACCCCTCCATTACGCCACCCCAGTGTTCGGGTATAATCGTAGAAAATTTTCTAGGTCGGCAATACATTTCTAGATACGTTTTTTGCGGGCATTATATTTCCAAAATTCCATACAGATAGAGTTAAAAATGAGCTGGAATTTAAAATTTTTAAAAGAAAACTCTTAGAATCGGGCTCCTCCCGACGAAGTGTTGAAATTCAGAAACGTAAAACTAGATGGATCAACTTCAGATAACTGGAAATAGATGTGCGAAGTTTAAGTTGTAAAAGATATTGAAAAATATGAAAAAAATTGAAATTCCCATCACTATCATCGCGCATAGAATTTCGGAAAACAAATGTTTGTCCGGACAAGATGTTCTTATTTTCTGATTAGTGTACGCCATTTCGTGAGTATACGTTAAAGGAGAATACCCTAAATGTTTGACTGACGAAAAAGAAAGAAAGCGAGACAGAAAACGAAAATAAAAAAAAAAACTGATTAACGATCGCAGTAAATCATTACAACTTACTTGGATGACTTAAATAATTTTAAAAAAGTGTACAACAATAAATAAAAAACATTAGAAAAAAATGTTTTTCAAATCCTAGCGAGCGATAACAAAACGTCGCCTGAGTGCTAGAATGTTCTATGTCCCATAGGGGAAATAATATATACTCCCATAGGGGACATAGAACACTCTAGCAATCAGGCGACGAAAACTCGTTTCACTACGAAATTCAATCCGCCAAGCGAATTGAAAAAAGAGCTATTAATTAATTTTTTGGAATCTCGAAAGGTAAAATTCATTTTCTCAAACCACGGAGATGAATAATCTGTTGAAATATTTTCCTGACAACGGAACAAGTTGGCACGATATTCACATTCCGAAAGGCACTTACAACATAGTCGAGCCCAACAATTTCATAGAGATGAGAATGAAGAAAGATATAACCGTCAATGGCAATGCCTTATGAACGATACTAGACATTCGAGCTAACTATCGAGTGAATTGCAAAGCAGACAATATTTTCAGAAGATTGTTAGAACTCAAATGAAATGTATATCAGTGTAACGCGACATCCCTAAACGTGGACGAAATTCTCGCCGTCAAAAGTATTTTGTTTTTATAAACAATATTTTATTCGTCGTGAAATGATTTGGTAAACAGGCATATGCCTATGTATACCTCACCGATACATAAAATGTACATTTTTATTTTAATAACAATAGTCCGCAAACAAGTGCAGAGTTATGAAGTATATATATTTATCATATGACTCGTCCGTTTTGTTCACTTTAACACATTTGATATTTTGTTTTCATATTGATCAATGATAAATAAAGCCATCCGTCAATTTCATTGGTCAATTTCAAAACTAGACAATTTGATTGGCTGAACAAAATACAACTGGGCCACATTTTCATAATTTGCATAATTAGAGTTGGGAGTTTCATTGGTCAATTTCAAAACTGGACATATTTGATTGGCTAAACAAAATACAACTGGGTTATATTTGCATAATTTCAGTAGGGAGAATTTACGTTATCTGTCCTATTTAGGGTGGGTTATATTGTATTAATTTATCTGTCCTATTTAGGGTGGGTTATATTGTATTAATTTATCTGTCCTATTTAGGGTGGGTTATATTGTATTAATTTATCTGTCCTATTTAGGGTGGGTTATATTGTATTAATTTATCTGTCCTATTTAGGGTGGGTTATATTGTATTAATTTATCTGTCCTATTTAGGGTGGGTTATATTGTATTAATTTATCTGTCCTATTTAGGGTGGGTTATATTGTATTAATTTATCTGTCCTATTTAGGGTGGGTTATATTGTATTAATTTATCTGTCCTATTTAGGGTGGGTTATATTGTATTAATTTATCTGTCCTATTTAGGGTGGGTTATATTGTATTAATTTATCTGTCCTATTTAGGGTGGGTTATATTGTATTAATTTATCTGTCCTATTTAGGGTGGGTTATATTGTATTAATTTATCTGTCCTATTTAGGGTGGGTTATATTGTATTAATTTATCTGTCCTATTTAGGGTGGGTTATATTGTATTAATTTATCTGTCCTATTTAGGGTGGATTATATTGTATTAATTTATCTGTCCTATTTAGGGTGGGTTATATTGTATTAATCTTTTATCTATGAGAAAAACACCCATTCCATATCTTCTATATATGATATGATATATATTTATTCAAATATTATTTGTTCTAAACACAGTTTCCTGTCAATCAAAGTTTCTGTCAAACTAACTTGTGGCATGAGTCTTGATAGGACTCTTCAGTCTGATATTGGGATGCAATAACTGATCGAGGTAAATTATTCTACTACTCGGGTAATCATTGGAATCTCATCGTTTGTTCGATATAGTTATGCACGGGTCTAATTATGCGAATATTTTTGTTTCATTTCCGGATAAGATAATGCCAATTTCTTCCATGGTGTAACCTATACTTTGAAACATAATTTTTCTTAGGTATTATAGATTGGACAATAAAAATAGTAGTGTTCAGAGTCCTCGTATTCGTGATGACAGGAACATGCGTTGTCAGATAGGCTATATATCAATCGTAATTGATACTACCGGGCTACCATAGGAATGAATTCACTAAAAAAATATAATTTCTCACGAAATTACTAAGTTTTAGACGCAAGTTTCCACAAATCAAACTCAATAACATGACAATGAATACCACGGAAAAAGAGAACATTTTGTGCCACTCGTCTCAGAAACTGAGTCGAGTGGAACAAAATATTCCAATTTTCAATGCAAACCACATCAGTGTGCGAGCCTTCAGCACAAACATCTCAAAGGCTATTAACGGCCTTAAATTGTGGAAAACATGCCAAAAATACGGCATATACGCTAAATTCAGCAACTAGGTTTCCGTAATCGAATAGGTCACACTATCCGAATCACAATCCAGTGCTTGAGGTGAAAATATCTTTAACGTAAAATATGGCCAGATACGAATCGCAATTGGTGCTACCGGGCTACCATAGGAACGAATTCACATAAGAATATAATTTCTTACGAAATCACTAAAGTTTTAGACGCAAGTTTCCACAAATCAAACTTAATAACATGACAATGAATACCACGGAAAAAGAGAACATTTTGTGCCACTCGTCTCAGAAACTGAGTCGAGTGGAACAAAATATTCCAATTTTCAATGCAAACCACATCAGTGTGTGAGCCTTCAACACAAACTTCTCAAAGGCTATTAACGGCCTTAAATTTTGTCGCAAACATTCTAAAATTTCAACATTCGACTGCGCAATACTAAGCTGTCAAAACTCACATTTTGCGAATTCCATATATTAAGCACGCACACCGAATAACGTAAACTCTATTATAATTCTGCTCGAGGGCCCATGGATGGAAAATCCATCGAAGTGAATAACAACTCACCACACGACGTCCAAAGAAGAAAGTGAAACACTGTCTCTCTACGTTTGCATATTTAACAACATTTCCATGCAAACTCCCAACAGTATCCGTTGCTGCACGGACTACACACACACCAAGTGTGTCAATCCAACACAACGCCTTGGCAAAAATCGTGCGACCTTCAACATTACCAAATTAGTTTTTGTTAAGGTCTAAAGGTGTGATATTTTACAAGACCAGTCCGAAGTCAACACACTTCGGTACATTACCCCCACCCCAAGACGAAACGACCCCGTTTTAAGGTAAACCTTATCAAGAAAGAAATGTCCATCATCATATTTTCATGGTCCCTAAAAGGGACAAAATCTCAAAATACACTTCTTCGCAAAAAAAAAATATATATATGCCCTGGATTTTTGGCTTCTTATACGTAAGTTAAATTACAATTTTACTCTATTTCTGGAGCCATCCAACCAAGGAAAAATCAACCCATCAACTATACATAGGTAGGAACAAAAGATTAAACCGATACAGAATAGCCCCCACAAGCCAACCTCATCAAACGCGTGATAAAGTTGCTTGCCGCCACGCAAAGACATGCGACAAGAGATCTTACCGCTCGATTAGAAATTACTCCAGATCGATGGAAACATTGTATACCACCATCTACAAACAAGTTATAGGATACGGGCGACATTTCCCTGGATGCGCCTCCAGAAACACTGCTGGCCTTTATAATTTAAATGTATTCCATCCAGTGCCATATGAGACACTGCGACCTGCCTGTGATGTAAGTATTGAATACCTCCATCACACACAGACTGCAGGGATTCATTAACAGCTAATCTCCGGATTTCGTACATTTGGCGAGACACATTTCTTGTTTTCAATCTCGGAAACACACTTCCTAAAATTACATATTCAACTCTACAGGACTGCCATTTATTAATTATAGTTTGCAATTCTTCTAAGAATGTCACCAATGAAAAGTCAGTACTGTCCAGGTCATTACCCCCAATCTGAAGGAAAACCCACTTCACACCACACACGTTGACATTGTTCAAGTTATGTACTTTCCCCCCAGGTATTCCCCAAAACTGCACCCGGGTCCTTGGTATATTCAGGCGCCAAAGATTCAAGTGTCCAAGGATAAAACGATAAAGTCTCGTAATAAAACTATGGCCAATGATCATCCCTTTCATGATTATCAATATGAAAGTCTATATTCTCAGTTACAGTTCGACACACAGCAACTACTACATATACGTAAGTCCTGCATACACAGATACCCAGGTCAGCATCTCGACTAAGTATAAATAGTCTATATAGTAGACGACTATCAGAACTTCATTATTTCATCGAAGAATACCAATCTTGTGATGAGGTTTATTTAACTGGCTGCCGAATTTTCACTACAGGTAACAAGTTTGTGATAAGATTTGATGATCAGGCCGTCGAAACTTCAATGCGAATGTCCATTTTGTGATGAGGTTTATTTAACCGGCTGTCGAATTTTCACTACAGGTATCAAGTTTGTGATGCGAAGCCCATCTTCCAATGACCTAAAACAAAAAAATTAACATCAACAGCAGTACCTGTAGAGAAGGGAACAGACACTTACCCTTTTTGTCTGTTTCGCTAAGGAAACAACTGTTAATTAGATGTTTTTAATTTTTCTTTTTCACTTGGGAATAACATCCGGCTCTGCAAATCTATATGGGAATTAAGCCATTTCCACTCAGGAGGTAGATTTCGATCGACTGATTGCGTTAGACCCACGGACACATCTCAATCGAAAAGATGCATACTTGTTCTGCAGAACTTAATTTACGTACAAAACCCTGGCTTACTCTAGCACCTCTAACACCACCCACCATACACATTCGCACCACACCCCCACCCCCAAACAAAACCCGACCCACAAGCGCGCCATGCAAGTCGATCGAAATAGGCCCCGTGATCGGAAACCACTCATCCATCCCACACAGTCCACATCTTAAATTGAAAGTCCCACCCTGCGAGCACCTAAAATCTTGGGAAACCCTCTAGGTTCGCACACACGAACACACACTGGCGTAGTTGTACATATATTACAATATTCATTCCACAATAATTACGCCTTTGTCAATAAGGTGTATTTATATACAATTTTGTTTTCCATGAAAACATACTTACACCCTAAAAATATATAATTATTTAATATTTTGTACGCATGTGCAGACCCACGAGGGCCCAACCATTGAGGATTCACAATCATACTGCGACATGAATCGCACGGCGATTCAAATTCTATATGTACATTTCTCTAATGTACATAACTTGCTACTTCAAGCACAGCGAATTCTATTGAGTTTTCGCTAGCTATTAACGTGCGCAAAAGTACCATCATAACAGCCTTCCAAATTATCGCCAAAAGACGCATACCATAAAAGATATCTAGCACAAATTTCCAACTCAATTAGCCCCAGCAAACTCCATTGGGTGACCGCTGGTCACCCAAGTACACAACTGTCACCAATATTAGCCTTCCAAATTATTGCCAAAAGGCACATACCATAAAAGATATCTCTACACAAATCTCCGATTCAATTTATTCCCAGCGAACTCCATTGGGTTACCGCTGGTCACCCAAGTGCACAACTGTCACCATATTAGCCTTCCAAATTATTGCCAAACGAACTCTACAGAGTTATTGCTGGCCACTGGTATGCGCAATCTACATACAATTACCATGCCAATGCACATTCCTCACACGTCATGACTTAATATATTATATTACAACTCTCCATCATAACGCATTAAAACACATTTCATGCTCGCAGGTAAGGCTCTAAATTATATATGCATGCTTTATCAGCAACACATTATATTCATTTTAAATATTACTTTTCTCTAAACTGCGCCTCTAAAATCAGTGGGGAATTTCCAACAGGAACCTCCCCACCATTGCAGAGACAGTTTAAAATAATTATTCAAAATCACAAACAGAAAGTCCTATAATGCCAGCGTCAATTCCCTTATACTCAAAACAAAATAAGAACTGCAGAACTTTAAACAAATAATGTCTACAGTTCAATCCAGGGCATACTGGCCACTTTCCAACCAACGGGGACGGCGGAGAATTCGTCCCCGTCGGCTCGATGGTTCGTCGTGTGGGGAATATGCCACTTCACCATGACCCGCCCCCCCCCCACCGAGCAGATTGGTCGTTAAATTCCCCATTTCCTGTATAATTTTCCTCATATGAGGGCTGATTATTACCAGGCCCCATATCCTCACCCAAACTCGCCCCTACATGATTAAAACATTTTTTCAACCTGTTAAAGTGGACCACTTGTAAACGTCCACCATGTTCCCTACAAATAACATAATTGGCATCAGATAATTTCTTCCTAATTATAAATGGCCCTGACCAAAATCTGGCAAATTTGGGTGTCTGGCCCCTATTTATCCTAGGTACATAGAGCCAAACTCGATCACCAACTTCGTAAGGCTTACCATGAACCCGCCGGTCATACATTTTCTTTCTGTACTTTATAACAGCTTCACATTTTTGACTGACTAACTGAAAAATGTTAGCCAAATAATTTTCCAAATTTCGCACATATTGCGATGGACTTAAGTCTTTCTAAGGAACATTACCAGCCACAATTTCCACTGGCAATTGTACCTCCCTTCCAAACATTAGTTGATTTGGTGTATACCCGGTGGTCTCATGAACCACACCACGATAGGCCATCATAGCAAAAGGCAGATAATACTCCCAATCACTATGATTTTCCTCCACAAAACAAGCCAACATAGCCACTAAAGTATGATTAAACCTCTCCACTTGTCCATCACTCTGTGGATGGTAAGGGGTAGTCCTAGTTTTTTTTATTTCGAAGTATTTACAGATTTCTAGAAAAAGCTCCGATTCAAAATTTGCCCCCTGGTCGGAATGAACAAATTTCGGCATACCAAATCTCGAAATCCAATCTTTCACCAAAAATTTCCCAACAGTATGAGCTCGTTGATCAGGGATAGCATACGCTTCTGTCCATTTGGAAAAGTAATCGGAAATTACTAATATGTAAACATTTCCATTGTTGGATTCAGGAAGTGGTCCTAGTATATCTAAGGCAATTTGCTCCATCGGCTCGGATACCCTATCGGTAACCATTGGCACTCGAAGAGTCTTATTTGGAGATTTACGATGTTGGCAAACTTCACAAGTTCGGATCCATAGCTCAACATATCTTTTCATCCTCAGCCAAAAAAAAATTCTGCCTAACTTTCCATAAAGTTTTAAAAATTCCTAAATGTGCTCCAACAATGGAATCATGAAAACATTTCATAACTTTATTGGTGTCTCCTTCTGGAACAATCCATAGGAACCTACTGCCACCATTAATTTCAAACCATTCTCGAAATAGCATGCCATCTCTTAGCACTATTTGATCCCACTGGGAGATATACTGTTTGTACATAATGGGTTCTCCCCTTAGTTGTTCTACAGTTGGTTTAACTCCATTCGCTTTAGCGGCTAATAATTTCTTCAAAATTGGGTCCCTCTGCTGATTATCAGCAGTGGCTACCACACTTACTGATAAATCAAGTGAGAAAGAACTTATAGGTATTTGACTCAATGCATCCGCATTTTTATGTTGCTCACCATGACGGTGAACAATAGAAAATTCAAACCCACTCAAATATTCCAACCAACGTGCCACTTGACCTGTTGGTTCCTTGAAATTAAAAAGCCAACGTAGGGAACCATGGTCTGTCCTAAGTGTAAAATGTTTCCCAATCAAAAAATGACGGAAATTCTTCACACTCTTTATCACAGCCAATAGCTCCTTTCGGGTCACACTATAGTTTCTTTCTTCAGGAGAGTGAACTTTGCTAAAATATGTTACTTCTCGTTCTTGACCATCAACAAGTTGGGACAACACCGCTCCACTGGCGTGATCACTCGCGTCAGTGTCCAAAATAAATTCCTGGTTAAAGTCTGGAAATCTGGACTTTGACACAACTTATTTTTCAAAATTTCAAATGCACTCTGACAATTCTGATTCCAGAGAAACTTTACATTTTTTCTCGTTAATTCCAATAGGGGACGGGCCAAATTAGAAAAATCGAATATAAATTTTCTATAATAGGAACAAAGACCAACAAAGCTCCTAATATCCTTAACACATTTAGGTATTGGCCAATCCATGATCTGGGCTATTTTTTCAGGGTCAGCCTGTATTCCATCCGGAGACACAATATGGCCCAGATAGGACACTTGACGCCTAAAAATAGCACACTTTGAAGGCTTCAATTTCAATCCCACTCTCTTAATTCTCCCCAATACCTCTTCTAATCTACTTTCATGTTCATGAAAGGTACGGGCATAGATTATAATGTCGTCTAGATAAATTAGACAAGTCTTCCAATGAAACCCCTTCAAAACAAGCTCCATAAGCCTCTCAAAGGAACTTGGAGCTCCACAAAGCCCAAAAGGGAGTACTTTAAATTCATACAGGCCTTTACCAGTACTAAAGGCTGTTTTTTCTTGGGCAGATAGAGCCAATTCCATCTGCCTATACCCAGAAGCCAAATCTAGCGTTGAGAACCAACTAGCATCCGACATTCCTTCCAAACTATCATCAATGCGGGGTAATGGGTACGCATCCTTCCGAGTTATTGCATTAAGTTTACGGTAGTCTACACAAAAACGTAGACTACCATCTCGTTTTTTAACAAGAACAATTGGTGCTGCCCAAGGACTTTCTGACGGTTCTATCACACCCTGAGTTAACATTTCATTTATTTGTCCATTAACTTCCTGCCGTTTATGTACAGGAAGCCGATAGGCTCTTTGTCTAATGGGTGGATGGTCATTCGTGTCACTTTCATGCTTAACTCTGTCTTTTCATCCCAAATCACCTTCATATTGAGCAAAAATATCGCGATTTCTTTCCAAGAGTTGTTCAACCCGACATACCTGTTCGTCATCCAAAACTTCGCGATCAATCATTTGATTTAAATTAAATTTGTCTACATTTTCAGGAGTACCCCCACCTTGGGATTCCACCATGATCTCACCTGACTGCATTTCTGCAACCAGTTCACCCTGCTTTAAACATTGGGGCATACTGGTTAAATTAACTAGCCGCAATGGTACTATGCCATTAGCATTTTTCTCAACAAAGCACCGCCCCATCATAATGATTGAATGTTTTTTAACAAAATTTGAATCAACCTCACAAACTCCCTTAACAACAGAAGTACTTTCTAAATATCCATCAACAATCATCTCGGAGGAAGGGGGCAAGACCACATCTTTAATCAACATGACATGATTCTGGCCTCGTATTTCCTCCGAGCACTTTAGGGGAAGGTCAACTCCTGCAATTTTAACTTTATTTATACTCAAATAAATCTCTACACCATACTCTCGCAAAACGTCCATGCCCAAAATGCCATCACAAGGCAATTCTGCCACAAAAAAAGTATGTTTTAATTTGATTTCACCAACTACAACTGGCAAATCTATAACTCCAGCTACATTCATGGGCTGACCATTTGCCCCAAGAAATTCATGGGGTACAGACTTCAATACAGAAGGCTCTATACCAAATTTCTCTTCCACTATCTTGGTATTCACCAAACTAACGAACGAACCAGTATCCAACAAAAAATCAACTTCCTTTTTACACAGTTCAAGGGTTAAAAAACATAACCAGACTTATTTCTCAAAGGGGTCCTATTACTTCCTGACTGAGGTTCGAAACCAACCTCAGTCCCTAACCTTTTAATTGACTATCTTTTGACCACCGTCCACCTCCTCGACCTTGCCTTTCATAGTTTCCCACTGAACCACGTCTACCTCGACCCCAATTTCTGCGGTATTCATTAGGCCTTAACTGTTGATCACAACCACTATCACAATTAGGACTGTTAACTTCATTCCTCAACTCTAGCTGCTCCAACCTTAATTTTGCCAACTGATCTTTCAATTCGTCTACAGATTTCGTCAATGCCCCTATCGTATCTCATTCCAGAGGCTCATTCAAAACATTGACAGAAGTTGACGAAACTTCTACTCTTCTATAGGACTCTTCTTCTAGAGCTAAATGAACCACTATATCAAGGGTCTCTGGCTTCCCTCTAAGAACCTGCATTTGAACATCTGCGTCAGTCAAGGCGGCTATAAAACTTTCCTTGGCCAAATCATCTCTGACTATCAAAGGGACCTTGGGATAAGCACGTTTGACCAACCTCCTAATACTACTTGCCAATTCTGGCAAGGTTTCGCAAGCTGTTCGGCGGCACGATCTCAACTGTGATCTATAAATAGTTGTACCTCTATAGGGGTCAAATCTATCTTTCAAACTCTGAATAATTGTAGATGATACGGCCTTAATAGATGGATCTATATCTTCATAGGGCCGCCCCTCTTAGTGAAACTACTAAAAATTTACAGATAAGGGCCTCGGACCATTGATTTATTTCAACACATTTTTCGAAATGGGTCAACCAATCATTAACATTGGTCGATCCATTAAACGTTTCTGGTGAAACAACAGGTTTCTTTGGAAACTCAGGCCATATATGAGAATAGCTTCACTGTTCCCTATATTGTTGTGGCAACATATGGTAATCACTGTCTGGAGAAGACACACGCTGTCTTCTAACAGGTGATGTCACACGGTGCTCACCGACTGGTGACATCTGGGTTTACCCCTCATATCCACACTTGGGAATAGCTCCCCCATGTGACAGGGATGTACTAGCTCGACATGCAGCATCAGAACTTTTTTCTTTTTAATTAATTCACTAGTCTGCTCTTCCAGTGCCCCAATTGATTTTTGTATTATTTCCATCTGTGTCTGAAAAGATTTTGCGAGTCTATCTTCCATAGTTTTAATATGTGTAAATGTGTAACTTCCAGGGAAACAGAATCAGACGTATACAATGGGTCTGGTGTAACTTCCGCCATCTGTGTATGTAACTCGTCCCCTTCTAGCCCCCTAGATAAAATTTGCGAAATCTTGAAGTAATCTTGAAGATTACATCTAACACCACTAGCCCTACTTTTCAATATACCATATCATATAACAAACAAACAAACAAAAAATTGTATTACGTTAATTACTCAGAAATCACCTATTAATCCCAGTTCTCACCACAGCTTATCAAATGTCACCACTATGGAGACAATATACCCAACCTAAAATATTATTTTTTATTTTTTTTTATTTTTTTTAAATTTTTTTTTTTATCCTGTCGGTGACGCCAAAAACTGTAACGTCCTAACTCGGACCAATCGTCAAAAGAAAATATAAAGTGTCCCACAGGTCCAAGAGAAGGGTATCGTTAAGCTTTAAGAAAGTGGGGTTTGGGACACCACCCACATGGGTAAGTAACCCCCCTCCTAAAATAATACATTTACTAGATATAACTCTGGCTGGAAAATTATCTGAGATATTTACCCATGACTGTATACATGAAGGGTCTAAACAGGGAACACCATACTCCGGTCTGCATTATTCATAAAAATATGATAGATTTAATAATCAACAACTCATCCAGATGATATGACATTTTATTCAACAACCATTCCCATATACGCAACATTCAAAGTCCCTATAACAAAATCAACGTTCCACAACCCGAATTGTGCTCACACAATCTCCATGCGTTGTCAGATAGGCTATATATCAATCATAATTGATACTACTGGGCTACCATAGGAATGAATTCACATAACAATATAATTTCTCACGAAATTACTAAGTTTTAGACACAAGTTTCCACAGATCAAACTCAATAACATGACAATGAATACCACGGAAAAAGAGAACATTTTGTGCCACTCATCTCAGAAACTGAGTCGAGTGGAACAAAATATTCCAATTTTCAATGCAAACCACATCAGTGTGCGAGCCTTCAACACAAACTTCTCAAAGGCTATTAACGGCCTTAAATTGTGGAAAACATGCCAAAAATACGGCATATACGCTAAATTCAGCAACTAGGTTTCTGTAATCGAATAGGTCACACTATCCGAATCACAATCCAGTGCCTGAGGTGAAAATATCTTTAACGTAAAATATGGCCAGATACGAATCGCAATTTGTGCTACCGGGCTACCATAGGAACGAATTCACATAAGAATATAATTTCTCACGAAATTACTAAAGTTTTAGACGCAAGTTTCCACAAATCAAACTTAATAACATGACAATGAATACCGTGGAAAAAGAGAACATTTTGTGCCACTCGTCTCAGAAACTGAGTAGAGTGGAACAAAATATTTCAATTTTCAATGCAAACCACATCAGTGTGCGAGCCTTCAACACAAACTTCTCAAAGGCTATTAACGGCTTAAATTTTGTCACAAACATTCCAAAATTTCAACATTCGACTGCGCAATACTAAGCCGTCAAAACTCACATTTTGCGAATTCCATATATTAAACACGCACACCGAATAACGTAAACTCCATTATAATTCTGCTCGGGGGCCCATGGATGGAAAATCCATCGAAGTGAATAACAACTCACCACTCGACGTCCAAAGAAAAAAGTGAAACACTGTCTCTCTGCGTTTGCATATTTAACAACATTTCCATGCAAACTCCCAACAGTATCCGTTGCTGCACGGACTACACACACACCAAGTGTGTCAATCCAACACAACGACTTGGCAAAAATCGTGCGACCTTCAACATTACCAAATTAGTTTTTGTTAAGGTCTAAAGGTGTGATATTTTACAAGACCAGTCCGAAGTCAACACACTTCGGTACATTTTAATGAGCGTGGACAGTGAAATCTATTCTATTTTCATGTGACCCGGTGATATTAGACGCGATATATAGCATCAAAATTATTTAAATCTATTCTATTTATCCATGACCCGGTGATATTAGACGCGATATATAGCATCACAATTATTGAAATCTATTCTATTTATCCGTGACCCGGTGATATTAGATGCGATATACAACATCAAAATTATTTAAATCTATTCTATTTACCCGTGACCCGGTGATATTAGACGCGATATATAGCATCAAAATTATTGAAAGCTATTCTATTTACCCGTGACCGAATTACAACATAAAAATGAATGAATTCTATTCTATTTACCCGTGACCGGGTGATATTGGACGCGATATACAACAGCCATTCCCACTGGAAGAGGCCTGATGGGTGTCCTGACTGCACAGTTACCAAATACAGTGACGGTTTGCTCTTTATTAAATGGTGAGGTTGCTTCACCCCTAAGTGTAGAGACGCGACTGGTCCTGCTCATAACCAATAATGCTTCTTTTTACGGTCTACCGGTGCAAGGGAAATGCAAGTAATATCTCAGTTCGTTGATTTGTCTATACTGTAGATGAAAGAATCCAGAAAAGAGGGCAAGTAAAAGAGAAACTAGGAAAACGGAGAAAAATTCTTTAAAAAATTTCAAAATATGAATAAACTTATCGGCGACAATCCGGACACATAATGTTACTACAGAAAACATTAGATAAGTAGGTATTCAAATACTGAAAAGTTATGGCCTTTTTAAAACGTGGCATAGGAGAGTTTTGAAGGGTTGTTTCAACTGTGTTCCAGCTTTAGGGAAATATAAATATAAAAAGAACGAAATTAAACAGAATAAAATGAGATACATACCGTAAAAAGTCAAAATATCGGAAGGACAAAAAGAGCATTAGAAATTGAAAGAGCATTAGAAAATCGAGGAGAAGCTGTGGGAATAAAATTAAATCCCGAAAATCCGAAGAATGATGAAGAAAAAAAAGTTTGGTGACTGAGTCCTGCTCAATTGAGATATAATTTAAACATGAAAGGTGGTCTCTTGGGACCGTTGATGGGACTAGCTATCAGGGCAGTACCTATTCTCACAAAGACCGTGTTGCAAGCTTTAGGTATCGGTTCTATTCATTGACTAGCTAGTTCGAATGAGCAAAAAATAATAGGAATCAGTCTGTAATTGAAAAAGGAGGAGTTGTGTGTTGAATCGAAACAGACGGTAAAGAATTATGTCTAGGACCCACGAAGGGTAGCAGTGCTTTGAATACCTGTAGAATTATATCTAGGACCCACGAAGGGTAGCACTGCTTTGAATACACAGAGAATTATATCTAGGACCCAAGAAGGGAAGCAGTCCATTGAATACCTATAGAATTATATCTAGGACCCACGAACGGTAGCAGTGCATTGGATATCTATAGAGTTACATCTAGTACCAGTGCATTGGATACCTATAGAATTCTATCTAGGACCGACGAAGGGTAGCAGTGCTTTGAATACCTAAATATTATATCTAGGACCCACGAAGGGTAGCAGTGCTTTGAATACCCAGAGAATTATACATATAGAATTATATCTAGGATCCACGAACGGTAGCAGTGCTTTGAATACCTATAGAATTATATCTAGGACCCACGAAGGGTAGCAGTGCTTTGAATACCTATAGAATTATATCTAGGACCCACGAAGGGTAGCAGTGCTTTTAATACCTATAGAATTATATCTAGGATCCACGAACGGTAGCAGCGCTTTGAATACCTATAGAATTCTATCTAGGACCGACGTAGGGTAGCAGTGCTTTGAATACCTATAGCATTGCATATAGGATCCACGAAGGGTAGCAGTGCATGGAATACCTGTAGAATTATATCTAGGGCCGACGAAGGGTAGCAGTGCTTTGAATACCTGTAGAATTCCATCTAGGACCGACGAAGGGTAGCAGTGCTTTGAATACCTATAGAATTATATCTAGAACGAACAAAGGATTGCAGTGCTTTGAGTACCTATAGAACTATATCTAGGCCCTTCCTAGGGTAGCATATTGAATTATATCTAGGACCCACGAGAGGTAGCAGTGCATTGAATACCTATAGAATTATATCTAGGACCTACGAAGGGTAGCAGTGCTTTGAATACCTATTGAATTATACCTAGGACACACGAAGAGTAACAGTGCATTGAATACCTATAGAATGATATCTTGGATCCGTGGAGGGTAACAGTGCTTTGAATACCTACATAATTATATCTAGGACCCACGAAGGGTAGCAGTGAGTTGAATACCTATAGAATTATATCTAGGACCCATAAAGGGTAGCAGTGCATTGAATACCTATAGAATTCTATCTAGGACCGAAGAAGGGTAGCAGTGCATTGAATACCTATAGAATTCTATCTAGGACCGAAGAAGGGTAGCAGTGCTTTGAATACCTATAGAATTATATCTTGGATCCGTGGAGGGTAACAGTGCATTGAATACCTATAGAATTCTATCTAGGACCGACAAAGGGTAGCAGTGCATTGAATACCTATAGAATTCTATCTAGGACCGAAAAAGGGTAGCAGTGCATTGAATACCTATAGAATTCTATCTAGGACCGAAGAAGGGTAGCAGTGCTTTGAATACCTATAGAATTATATCTTGGATCCGTGGAGGGTAACAGTGCATTGAATACCTATAGAATTCTATCTAGGACCCATAAAGGGTAGCAGTGCATTGAATACCTATAGAATTCTATCTAGGACCGAAGAAGGGTAGCAGTGCTTTGAATACCTATAGAATTATATCTTGGATCCGTGGAGGGTAACAGTGCATTGAATACCTATAGAATTCTATCTAGGACCCATAAAGGATAGCAGTGCATTGAATACCTATAGAATTCTATCTAGGACCGAAAAAGGGTAGCAGTGCATTGAATACCTATAGAATTCTATATAGGACCGAAGAAGGGTAGCAGTGCATTGAATACCTATAGAATTCTATATAGGACCGAAGAAGGGTAGCAGTGCATTGAATACCTATAGAATTCTATATAGGACCAACGAAGGGTAGCAGGGCTCCGAATACCTATAGAATTATATCCAAGACCCTCGGATGGCAGCAGTGCTATGGATACCTATAGAATTATATCTATGACACACGAAGGCTAGCAGTGCTTCGAATACCTATAGAATTATATCTAGGACCCACGAAGGGTAGCAGTGCATTGAATACCTATAGAATTATATCTACGAGCCAAGAAGGGTACCATTGCATTAAATACCTTTAGATCCACGAACGGCAGCAGGACCCACGAAGGGTAGCAGCGCATTGAATACCTATAGAATTATATCTAGGACCCACGAAGGGTAGCAGTGAGTTGAATACCTAAAGACTTTTATCTAGTAGTAGTGCATTGATAACCTATAGAATTATATCTACGACCCAAGAAGGGTAGCAGTGCCTTAAATATCTTTAGAGTTATATCTAGGACCCACGAAGGATAGCAGTGGTTTGAATTCCCATATAACTATACCCAGGACCCCCAAAGATGGCAGTGCTTTGAAAACCCACTGAATTTTATCTAGGATCTAAGAACGGTAGCAGTGTTTTGGATACTCATAGAATTATATTTAAGACACACGAAGGGTAGCAGTGCGTTGTATACCTATAGAGTTATATGTAGAATCCACAGAGGGTAGCAGTGGATTGAATACCTATAAAATTATATCAAGGATCCTCGAAGGATAGCAGTGCATGGAATACATATAGAATGATATCTAGAACCACGCACGGTAGCAGTGTATTGAAAACCTATCGAAATATATCTAGGACCCACGAAGAGTAGCAGTGCATTGGATACCTAATAATTATATCTAGTAGCAGTGCGTTGGATACCTATAGAATTATATCTAGTAGCAGTGTATTGGATGCCTATATAATTATATCTAGTAGCAGTGCATTGGACACCTAATAATTATATCTAGTAGCAGTGCATTGGATACCTATAGAATTATATATAGTAGCAGTGCATTGGATACTTATAGAATTATATCTAGTAGCAGTGCATTGGATACCTATAGAATTATATCTAGTAGCAGTGTATTGGATACTTATATAATTATATCTAGTAGCAGTGCATTGGGTACTTATATAATTATATCTAGTAGCAGTGCATTGGATACCTAATAATTATATCTAGTAGCAGTGCATTGGATACCTATAGAATTATATATAGTAGCAGTGCATTGGATACTTATAGAATTATATCTAGTAGCAGTGCATTGGATACCTAATAATTATATCTAGTAGCAGTGCATTGGATACTTATATAATTATATCTAGCAGCAATGCATTGGATACCTATATAATTATATCTAGGACCCTCGAAGGGTAGCAGTGAGTTGAATACCTAGAAAATTATATCTAGTAGCAGTGCATTGAATACATATAGAATTATATATAGAACCCACGAATGGTAGCAGTGCATTGGATACCTATAGAATTATATCTACGACCCACGAACGGTAGCAGTGCTTTGAATCCCTCTAGAATTATATCTAAGACTAATAAATGTTAGCAGTGCATTATTATATATAGAATTATATCTAGTACCCTCGAAGGGTAGCAGTGTTTGAATATCGAAAGAATTATATCTAGAACCCACGAAGGGTAGTAGTGCATTGAATACATATAAAATGATATCTAGGACCCACGAAGGATAGCAGAGCTTTGAATACCCATAAAATTATGCCTAGGAGCCACGAAGGGTAGCAGTGATTTGAATACCTATAGAATTACATCTGGTAGCAGTGCATTGGATACCTATAAAATTATATCTTGGACCCACGAAGGGTAAACGTGCATTGATCACCTATACAATGATATCTAGGGCGTACGAAGTGTAGCAGTGCCTTGAATACCTGTAGAATTATATCTAGAATCCATGAATGGTGTCAGTGCGTTAAATACCTATAGAATTATATCTAGGATCCACGAAGGGTAGCAGTGCCTTGAATACCTGTAGGATTATATCTACAACCCACGAATGGTGTCAGTGCGCTGAATACCTATAGAATTATATCTAGGATCCACGAAGGGTAGAAGTGCCTTGAATACCTGTAGGATTATATCTACAACCCACGAATGGTGTCAGTGCGCTGAATACCTATAGAATTATATATAGGATCCACGAAGGGTAGAAGTGCCTTGAATACCTGTAGGATTATATCTAGAATCCACGAAAGGTGTCAGTGCGTTGAATACCTATAGAATTTTTTCTAGGATCCACGAAGGGTAGCAGTGCCTTGAATACCTATCGAATTATATCTAGAACCCACGAATGGTGTCAGTGCGTTGAATACCTATCGAATTATATCTAGAACCCACGAATGGTGTCAGTGCGTTGAATACCTATAGAATTATATCTAGGCTCCATGAATGGTAGCAGTGCTTTGAATACCTGTAGAATTATATCTGAGACCCAAGAAGGGTAGCAGTGCATTGAATACATATAGAATTATATCTAGGACCCACGAAGGAAAGCAGTTCTTTCAATACCTATAGAATGATATCTGGGATCCATGAAGGGTTACAGTGCATTTAGTACCTATAGAATTAAATCTAGGACCCATAAAGGGTATCAGTGCATTGGATATCTATATCATTATATTTAGGACCAACGAAGGGTAGCAGAGAGTTGAATACCTATATAATTATATCTAGAAGCAGAGCGTTCGATACCTATAGTATTATATCTAGGACCCCAAAAGGGTAGCTGTACATTGAATACCTATAGAATTATATCTAGGACCCACAAAGAGTAGCAGTGCGCTGAATACCTATAGAATTATATCTAGGACCAACGAAGGGTAGCAGTGAGTTGAATACCTATATAATTATATCTAGAAGCAGAGCGTTCGATACCTATAGTATTATATCTAGGACCCCAGAAGGGTAGCAGTGCATTGCATAGCTATAGAATTATATCTAGGACCCACGAAGGGTAGCAGGGCGTTGAATACTTATAGAATTATATTTTGGATCCACGAAAAGTAGGAGTGCGCTGACTACCTATAGAATTATATCTGGGACCCATAAAGGGTAGCTGTGCATTGGATACCTATAGAATTATATCTCGGACCCACGATGGGTAGCAGTGCTTTGAATACCTATCGAATTATATCTAGGACCCAGGTAGAGTAGCTGTGTGTTGAATACCTATAGAATTATATCAGGTACCAGTGCACTGGATACCTATAGAATTATACCTAGGGTACACGAAGGGTAGCAGTACATTGAATACCTATAGAATTATATCTGGGACCAACAAAGGGAAGCAATGCTTTGATGTTAGTATTGTGAAATGGGAATGTAATATAAATGCAAAATATCCTAAGGGCATGTTAATGAGAAGTTGTGCATTTCTTGAAAAGCCAACGTGTTCACCCGAAAAACTCCAGCGAGATGTTAATTGACACAGCGGAATTAAAAAGGTGTGAAATATTGGGTAATTTTTCCGAAATGTACGAATTATTCTACAAATTAATTTTTGGAATAACATTCAGGTTTGCAATCTAATCTGTTGTCGTTCGATCACGCCCAGTAAATGTGCCCACACTGTGCATGTAGTTAATTAATTTTTACAATTTCATATTACCTGTTTTCGCGTCATGATTTGAAATTTTTAAATATGTTTTCAGTAGTGTCAAGATCATGGTGACCTGAGATTGAACCAACAATGCTAGTAAAAGATTAATAGTTCTTGGTTAGTTCACTTGAGGAGTTTATAATACAATGGGAAAGTGAACTTCTACAATTTGTAATTATAAGTTTTTGAAACTTACTCAGAAATGAAAAATATATTTACTCCAACCTGGAAACATCTTTGCAGAAGGATGTGAAATAGTAGCATTTTCACATCGCATTATAAAAGTTAAGACCTCGTGTGGATGAACACAAGACTATTTGTTTTCATGTTACTACAGAGGCCTAGGGTTATATCATGCAGGGGTCGTCTCACTTACCCGGTTGGCATTGTTTGGAAGTTAGGTGTGAATTACCTGGTGATCAAAGAGGTACCGACTATAGTCTTTATCTAATAAATATACAAGCAATTTATGAAAAGTAGGCAACATTATTGAAGTCTATTAACTCTAACAGTGCCGTTTAATTAATATGTTACTCATATTTCTAACTATATATATAATCTATATTTGTATGGTTTCATGTTAAATGATAAGAACAGGTACTTTCCAATAATATATGTTAAAACTACAGACAAACACATCCAGTTATACATCAGTTCAATACCCAGTCAAACGGGACACAGAATCCAAATACCGGAGAAGTCAAATTTTCACCACTGAGAAAAACTCTCTTAAAATGTCCAATGGAATTGTCAATTTTCCTGTACTTTTTTCTTCTTGGCTGAAGCCTACCATCGGCACTTAGCTGAAGTATTGTTGCCTCGTGGTAGGCTTGCTCTTTTTTGAGAAAGTCAATCATGTTGTATAAGTTGGGATGTGAGCCGGCAATGAAAATACTCAACTTCCTATGCCACCCCTCGAATATCAAAGTGGTTCCACATCGAGAGGCCATGCTCACCTTCCACCCAGTAAGTGGTCATGTCGTCCTTAAACTGTTCCACACTCGATCCCTCTGGCGCTTCTTCAAGCACACACCACTAAACATCACTAACCTGGTTAACAGGTACTAGAGGTAGAACTATGGCACGACCTTCAAGCACACACTACTAAACATCACTAACCTGGTTAGCAGGTACTAGAGGTAGAATAAACATCACTAACTTGTTTAGCAGGTACTAGAAGTAGAATAAACATCACTAACTTGGTTAGCAGGCACTAGAGGTAGAATAAACATCACTAACTTGGTTAGCAGGCACTAGAGGTAGAATAAACATCACTAACTTGGTTAGCAGGCACTAGAGGTAGAACTATGGCACGACACACTAACCATTTGACATCTTTATTGTCCTGATATAACGTCTTTAGAGCACATTTTTCTTTTTTGTCCTGATATAACGTCTTTAGAGCACATTTTTGTTCGTACTTTATTGTCCTGATATAACGTCTTTAGAGCACTTTTTTTTTCAGGCACTAGAGGTAGAACTATGGCACGACACACTAACCATTTGACATCTTTATTGTCCTGATATAACGTCTTTAGAGCACATTTTTCTTTTTTGTCCTGATATAACGTCTTTAGAGCACATTTTTGTTCGTACTTTATTGTCCTGATATAACGTCTTTAGAGCACTTTTTTCTTTATTGTCCTGATATAACGTCTTTAGAGCACATTTTTGTTCGTACTTTATTGTCCTGATATAACGTCTTTAGAGCACATTTTTGTTCGTACTTTATTGTCCTGATATAACGTCTTTAGAGCACATTTTTCTTTATTGTCCTGATATAACGTCTTTAGAGCACATTTTTCTTTATTGTCCTGATATAACGTCTTTAGAGCACATTTTTCTTTATTGTCCTGATATAACGTCTTTAGAGCACATTTTTCTTTATTGTCCTGATATAACGTCTTTAGAGCACATTTTTCTTTATTGTCCTGATATAACGTCTTTAGAGCACATTTTTCTTTATTGTCCTGATATAACGTCTTTAGAGCACATTTTTCTTTATTGTCCTGATATAACGTCTTTAGAGCACATTTTTCTTTATTGTCCTGATATAACGTCTTTAGAGCACATTTTTGTTCGTACCTCCACACAGCTTGGCCATAATGGAAAAAAAAATATCCTTTCAGAGTCACAGATGGGAATGTTGTTTTTATTGCATTTTGTGCCGCATTTTCAAAATCTCTCCCTTCTCCCATCTCTCGTGCAAAATCCTCGAAAATCAAGACAATTTTTTCCTCATGTTCGGACCATCGCTTGCTCTCTTTCTTCCTCTAGGTAATTATGGCTAACACAATTTCTCTTGATGAGATCCAAAATAATGACAATTTTGATTTCCAGAAAAAACGATATTGTTTCTACCGATGAAGAAGACCTCACCCTCCCATTCAATTCTCTTGACTCCGGTTGCCATTACTTTACGCCCAATAACTTTAAAGACGAAATTTCAAGCAAAATCAAAGCCCTATCTCTACTCAACATCAATTGCCGCAGCCTGAATGCAAACTTTGAAAATGTTCATAACTTACTTGTAGATCTGCAGACAAATTCCAACTTTTTCGATGTGATCGGAATGACGGAAATATTTAACGTGAAATCTGGTGTTGAGTACCGGCTTGAGGGCTATCACCCGTTAGTGTCCCGTAATCGTCCTGACGACGATGACGGGAGGGGAGGCGTAGGAATGTTCATAAATGATAGTATACCCTATAAAATACGAAATGATATCTCAGTCTTCATACCACATGTCTTTGAATCTCTGTTTATAGAACTATCCCTCAAGAAGAAATGTATTGTAGGGACTATCTACAGACCAAACACAGCCCCTAAGGCAGACCTTGATCTGTTCCTAGTCAAACTAACTGAATTGCTAGACTCTTTAAGCAAGGATAACATTGTAGTCTACCTCATGGGTGACTTTAACATAGATCTGCTCAGTGTAAATACCCACAGCAAAACGAATACCTTTATTGACTCGCTATTTACTGCTGGTTTTCTGCCCGCTATAACAAAACCTACCAGAGTCACGGAGTTTTCCGCAACCATAATTGATCACATATTCAGCAATAATATTAAAAAGTTCACATCTG
Organism: Pictodentalium vernedei; assembly: GCA_031216915.1. Lineage (NCBI taxonomy): Eukaryota > Metazoa > Mollusca > Scaphopoda > Dentaliida > Dentaliidae > Pictodentalium > Pictodentalium vernedei. The sequence continues at coordinate 12,027,032 of CM062291.1, read as the reverse complement.
GAATCATAATTACTGACGTCAGCGATCATTTTGCAACGTTTTATGTAGATGAATTAGATAAACGCCCCCCTGTAACGCCCAGTTATCGACGATCCATGAAAACTGAGAATGTCATTCGATTTAAAAGACTCTTAATGGGTTGTGATTTCTCTGATGTTACCAATGACGTTTGTCCTAATTCGGCATACAATCGGTTCCTGGATAAATTCCACACAGTATTTGAACAAGCATTTCCCCTGAAATCAACCCCCACACGAAAGAAATATATAAAACGAGAATCTTGGATGACCTCTGGCCTATTGCAATCGTCCCAAAACTAAAAATAAATTGTATGTTAAAAAACTAAAATTTCCTACTATCCAAAACATATCAGAATACAAAACGTTTTGTCAGGAATACAACCGCTTGAGGCGGAAATGCAAAGCAGACTATTATAACCAAGTTCTACTTGAAAACAAACATAATATTAAAAAACTTGGGACATCTTGCGAAAGGCCATTTACAAGTCAAATAACCACCGACAAATTCCTCCCACCTTCTTGGACGGGAATATCGAATTATCCGACCCTACTACAATTGCGGACAGATTTAACACATTCTTTGCTAATATTGGTATGAATATAAGTGCTCAAGTACCCCCGTCACAACGTCACTTTTCAGAATATCTTGGCAATAGTAATAACGGGAATTCATTTTTTATAACACCTACTAATAAATATGAAATAATTACTTGCGCTAATAAATTAAAAGGCAAATCAAGTACTGATATCAATGATATGTCCACCAAACTGCTGAAGGAGATTGTATACGAGATAGCAGACCCCCTGTCACACATAATCAATCTGTCTTTCGCTGTAGGTAGGGTACCAGACAGAATGAAGATAGCCAAAATCATTCCTGCCTTTAAATCTGGAGATCCCCAACGTTTTACCAATTATCGCCCCATAAGTATTCTTCCAACATTTTAAAAAATACTTGAAAAAGTAATGTACTCACGATTATACACTTTCCTCGACGAACATAACTTTATATATAAGTATCAGTTCGGATTCAGGAAGGGTCATTCGACTGTGCATCCCATTCTGCAGTTAATAAACAGTGTATCGGAAACAAATGATAAAACTTCAAAGGATTGTACACTCTCAGTTTTTCTTGACTTTTCAAAAGCATTTGATACCATAAATCACTCGATTCTTTTAAAGAAACTTGAATGTTACGAGGTAAGAGGTTTAGCTAACACCTGGTTTGAAGATTACCTAACAAGCCGGTGTCAGTTTGTATCCTTCATGAACAGCACGTCGGAAGTAATGGGCGTCACCATTGGGGTACCACAAGGTTCAGTTCTAGGTCCGCTTCTTTTTTTATTATACATTAACGACATCAGCCACTCTACACTACTTAAGGTGTTATCTTTTGCAGACGATACCACAGCGTATACATCAAGTGGGAATCTAGATTCTTTGTTAGACGAGACCAATACTGAACTCGGTAAAATCAGTGAATGGTGTGCCGCAAATGGATTATGTCTGAATGCCAGTAAAACAAAATGTATGTTGTTACACCCGCAAAACGATTCGTATCATGCCGCCAATAAAAAGGTATCTCTGAACGACTTAGACATTCCATTTGTTACCAATAGTCACGAGGAAACCTCTGTCAAATTCCTAGGGATCAACCTGAACGAAAATTTAAAATTCAAACAACATACGTCCACAGTTTGCCTAAAGATGGCCAGGGTAATATTTGCCCTAAATAGGGCAAAAAGAACCCTTCCCTTGAAAGCCCTGAAAATATTGTATCTCTCATTGATACATAGCCACATGTTGTATGGTATCCTTGTCTGGGGCCATGTGTCTTCCACCAGTAGAATCTTTACACTTCAAAAAAAGGCTATTCGTATCATAAATAATCGAAAATATATCTCACACACTGAACCCTTATTTAAAAATTGTGGAATACTGAAGTTCGAAGATTTGTATAAGCTTCATGTGTATCTTTTCATGCATGACTGGTACCACAATAATCTTCCTACGTCATTTGAAAAAACCTTCGAAATATACACAAACCCTTCTGGAATGGAGACAAGACAAACAGGGAACGTGCGCACTCTCAAACCAAGAACTCGCTTCTTTGCTGACCTCCCGATTCATACTTTCCCAAAAATTTGGAATGACCTAAATCCCGAAGTTCGGCAATATAGCAGGCCTCTGTTTAAAAAGACAATAATCAATTCGTTCATAAACGCATATTCTTCTGGCATTACTTGCACCAATCCATTCTGTCCCGATTGTGACACAGCATAAAGTGATCTCATCCTCCCAACGACTGAAGATCGAGGATTTGTGTGGTGATTTCGAGGGTCTTATGTTCGGGATAATCTACAATTATCCTGAGCATGGGACCTTTCAAATCACTACTCATCTTTTCGGATTACTTTGAGCATTGTGTAAGTGGTTCTAATCCTAACATGGGGAAAGCTTCACTGGAAGTCTACCTGGGAGCTTTACCAATGTGAACAATCCATTCTGTCTCGATTGTGACCCAGCGTAAAGTGATCTCATCCTCCCAACCACTGAAGATCGGAAGATTTGTATAGTGATTTGGGGGGTCTTGTGTTCGGGATAATCTACAATTATCCTGATCATGGGACCTTCCGGGTCACTATTCATCTTTTCGGATTACTTTGAGCATTGTGTAAGTGGTTTTAATCCTAATACGGGGAAAGCTTCACAGAAAGTCTTCTTAGGAGCTTTACCAATTGTGAACAACGAGGATGAAGAGTTAAATGACTTTGATGTCAGGACAGGATATCATGTTTGGGAATGGCAGGAAGACAGCCTCTCCGGCTATGCCATTTCCATGCAGTATACACCTTTTTGATTGCTACCATATTTTAATTTATGTAAACTGTATCCGAGTATGCTGCTAAATAAAGTTTCATTTCATTTCCTCCCCACCTCTCTCTCTCTCTCTCTCTCTACCATAATATAAATATTTCTCGCTCCCCCTCTCTCTCTCCATCTCTCCACCTCTCTCTCTCTCTCTCCTATAAAATCAACTCGTTATATTAACGTTATATTAGCGAAAGTATTTGGATACTTATTCCCGACTTCTTCCTGATATATGGCTGAAGCTGTCTTTGATTCCCGAGCTTATGTCCAGTCATGTAAGTTCTGTAACATTCAAAAGAAGTCGAGTGTTACTCCAAGAGCACCTTTGAAATCTTACCATGCTGGCTTCCCAATGGAACAAGTCCATCTTGACATCCTCGGACCATTTGTAACAAGCAGTAGTGGTAACTCGTATATCCTGCTGATGATCGATCAGTTCACAAAATGGATCGAGACAACCGCCATTCCAAACAAACAGCTGAACAGGTTGCTCGTAAATTCTTACTTCATTTTATTGTAACGTTTGGCTGTCCCTTGAAAGTACATACGGACCAAGGGCGAAATTTTGAAAGTAACCTGTTCAAGTCCTTATGTGATCAACTACAAATAGCAAAAACAAGAACAATACCATATCACCCTTCATCAAACGGACAAATAGAAAGATATAACAGGACGTTATTGCAAATGATTCGATGTTTTATTGAGGGACATAGTAAACAATGGGATGGAGACCTCCCATTGCTTGCCATGGCTCTCCACTCAATAGAGAATCAACAGACCAAGTTCTCTCCAAATCGTCTAATGTTTCAACCAGTGGACTTACTTTTTGGGACACAAGAAATTAATGCTCAAGAGTATACACCAGCTGACTGGATTCTACACTTAAGTCATATCATCCCGAAGATTCATCATTTTGCTCGAAAGAACTTGGGACAGGCACAGTTACGACAAAAGAAAGATTATAACTTACGAGTTCATGAAAATCAATATGAACCAGGAGATGTTGTTTATAAGCGGGACTTGTCAACAAAATAGGACAAAGCCAAAAGTTGAAAGCCCCCTGGACAGGACCCTATTTGGACACACAGAACAAAGCACCTCTCTACCAAGTACGAGATAGAAAAGGCACATACCTGCTGCACCATGACAGATTAAAAATTTGCAGAGACTCTGCATTGCCATTGTGGCTGCGAAGGATGCGTCATGATTTGTTGTGAGATGGGGAGGAGATAGAAGGGATTCAACAAGCTGAGGAACAGTTGCCTGAAATTAGTGAAACCACTAAAAATCCGAAACAGAACCACTCAGACTTAGAAAAACAGGCAGAAAGGTTACAAACTGCAACAAGAGAAAGGGCTGAAGCAGAAGAGAAGCATGGTGGTCACTGCTTGCACCAAATAGATGAAGATGATCTTCCAAGATTGTTCGATGAACCACCAGTTGAACCACCAGTTGTAACTAGAAAAGGCAGGAAAATTAAGCACCCTGTGTGGTTCAAGGAAAAGCAGTTTAGCATGTGTTTTGGCACAGCTGCACATTTTTAACTAACAGGCACCATATGTAAATTCGAAAATAAATGAATTCGTCCTCATACCCTTATGTAAACATTTTTTGCAGATGGATGAATTTTGAACCGGACTATGATGAAACCGGATTGGATGATGACAAAAATATGGCGTCATCATTGGAAACTGAAGGCAATGAAGTTGATGTTGACTTGTCGGAATATGTAATTATTGATGGTGGTACCGACACAAGTCTAGAGAAATCCGAACCAGTTGAACCAGCCCAACAACTCATCATTTTAGATGAATGCTCAGAGGATAGTTTGGTGGAGCATGCTGTATCCAAGACTCCCCCAAAGTCTCAGGAGTCTCAAGATGGTTGTGAGGACAGAAGAGTGGCTGTGATAAGGAAGCCTAGTTCAACACATAGAACCTGTCCATTATGTGAAAAGCAGGAGAGAAACCTGAAAAGGCATTTTATGAAAGTTCATATACCTTGGTATTTAGCTGCAAAGACAGCCTGCTGGCAGTGCAAAGAACAGGAGTGAACTACCTGTTTCTTAAAAAGAAACATTATGAAAGTTCTGATCACCCCAGTGGGGCGGACTTCACTGATACAAATTTATTATTATGGGTTCTTTGGATTAACGGATTACTCCATTATTTTCGTCAAGCACTTAATCTGGAGACCCTGACTGATCTAATGGAGAACTGTGAGAACCCCAGATCCATTCACTTGTGCAGAACAAGGACTTATGAACCATCCACAGGTGAGAACCCCAGATCCATTCACTTGTGCAGAACAAGGACTTATGAACCACTATATGGAAGTACAGGAACTACAAAAGCCACCAATTTATGAGATTTCTCTCCCAAATTCTGTTGTAACTCTTTTGCACGGGAGAATTCTAAGTTGGAATCACTGTTGAGGCTTTCACGCTGTATTGGATTGGGGGAGGTCGGAATAGATCTGACCACCAAATGTAAATGTTGGCCTCCATGCAAAGATAAGGTGGACTGCAAGGAGAGTAAAATTCATGTACAAGAAGATTTCCTGCTCGAAATACTTCCTCTTGCGCAGAAATATAACAAGACAGTGGTCTTGCATTGTAGATATTTGGGCAATGGCGAGGTGGCTGAGAGGACACTTCATATTATTGAAGAATTGGTCTTTACCCATTTAAATATTCATAGACACTGTTTTATGGGGACGTCTTCTGAACTTGAAGTTTGGCAACGGAAACTGCCAGACTGCAAGTTTGGATTTACAAATAGTATTTTTAGGAACAGTGTCACCCTGGAGGCTATTTCAAAGCTTCCAACTGATAGAATTCTCCTGAAATCAGATGCTCCCTATTTATCGCCTCTTCGCCACTGCCCGGTGAACACACCCTGGATGATTTCTCCTGTAATAAGGACAATTAGTAGAATTAGGAATGTACCAGAATGTGTTTTGGTGGCTTTGGTACAGGAACTACAAAAGCCACCAATTTATGAGATCTCTCCCCCAAATTCTGTTGTAACTCTTTTGCACGGGAGAATTGCTCTTTTGCACTAGATAATTCAAAGTTGGAATCACTGTTAAGGCTTCCACGATGTATTGGACTGGGGGAGGTCGGAATAGATCTGACCACCAAATGTATATTTATTTATTTATTGGTGTTTTTAAGGTCACATGTTTATGCACAAGGGCTAATCATGACCGTGACAGTTTTACGGGTGGAGGAAGCCGGAGTACCCGGAGAGAACCACCGAGCAACGACGAGCAGCTGTCAGGTCTCCAACATCGTAACTCTGAACTCTGCACCGCAACACAGGCAGGGTTTGATTGGTTGAAGACTTGCGCACCATTGACGTGCAGTACGCCTCAGTACACAGTGTCATCGTGCCCCCATGTAGGCAATCGGGGTGAAGTGTCTTGCCCAAGGACACAACGCGGTTGCCGCAGGTGGGATTCGAACCGAGGACCTCTCGGCTTGCAGCCTGCACCTCTACCAACTTAGCCACCGCGCCCCCACCACCAAATGTAAATGTAGGCCTCCATGCAAAAATAAAATATGGGGTCCTCATTGGAAACTGAAGGCAATGAAGTTGATGTTGACTTGTCAGAATATGTAATTATTGATGGTGGTACTGACACAAGTTTAGAGAAATCCGACCCAGTTGAATTTTGAAAGTAACCTGTTCAAGTCCTTATGTTAACAGAGCTATCCCAAGTACAATTGGGAGAAGTGAAAGTCATTGGGTATGCAAGCCATATTCTACTGCCAGCACAACGCAAGTATTGTACAACTTGGAAGGAATTACTTTGTAGGCTGTACCATATAGATTTATGTTAATGTTTGTATGTAAACAGTTATAAAAATGTCGATGCACATATGTGTAAGGATTTACGGATCCATATGTATAGATGCATGAACATAAGTAATATATGCATATATTATATCTCACGTGACTTCCTTGCATTCTGATTGGCTGAAAGATGATACCCTATTTTGTGTAGTTTGCATCCACAAAACTGACCAGGCACTGCACCCAGGCACTACACGTTTTCTACTTTTAGCACACTACTATATCAGTTTTCTTTTCATACTGGGCGAATAAAACTGATCAGGCTACATTTAAAAATCGATTCACAGAGGCATCACATCCACAAAACGACCCGGAAAGAAATCTTTGTGGAAAAATGTATCGCTTTTCCATTGTTGAAGTCACATTTTTCGAGGCGTTCATTTTATTCCTCGAGAAGATGATCCATATCTCGTTTCGAAGAGAATGATCCATACCTGGATACAGCATTCATAAGAACGCGTCCGGATGTGAAAAATCGTTTGTTTCGCTGCTCATATTATTTCGCTATTTAATTGTATGTTTTGGGCAGTAAACGAATAAATAATGGAATTCAGTTGAATCTTCGAAGTTTTGTATCCCGTACTGACCCATTCGGTAATGTATATGTGTGACAAATGTGTGGAAATTATCAAACTGCGTTATCAAATTTCGAAAATTTTAGTTTTCATTCGCGAGTTGCGCGATTCTAGAATACACTGTTCCGTTTGGGGGAAATGTTTTGTTTACCCTTGCCGACCGATTCAAAATCTGTCTTCTGCTCATATCAATAATCCAAGTTAGCCGTGTTTTGGAAGAAGAAAATGTTTTTTAAAAACTACATGGTATTGTTTTCTATATAACGCTGGTTGGTAGGGCTGCTACCTTGGTAATAGATTAACAAATCGGACAGATGTTTTTCTTGATGGGTGTTCGATATAATATAAGGATTAGTGCATGTCTTGTCGTTGACTACGCCTATATAGTGCCCAGTGAGGTGGTGTAGTTCCCTTCGCTTCGCGGCGGGAACTACACCACCTCACTGGGCACTATATGGACGTAGTCAACTCAAGTCAACTCAAAGCCATGCACTATTCCTTAAGTAGATAATTTAACAAATTTGGGCATCTTTACAGTATTTGTTTAAGAGCAGAAATTATATTCAGGCGATCGAAGGTTATTTGCTTTTGGTCTCCTGGTAGTCAAAATTCCTGACACATATATATTTTCAATATATGGTACTTTTCTTCAAGATGCCTACAAGCGAGATTTGCATTGACATCCAGGGTGCTTGTTCGAAAAGGTACTGAAATATACGTTATGTACAAATATGGTTACACCATGGGCTCATTCAGTTTATATACTCCTCTTCTTTGACTAAAAGTTATCATTTTTGGTCATATTCTGCCCTGACCATCTGTCAGACAAATTAACGAAATGTTTTCACATTTCGAGTGGTGTAGCTAGATTTGTAAGTGCTGAATTGGTGGTGGTACCTCGCTTTGTTTACATCTCCGCACTTACTAACTCGTAACCTTATCAGGTAATGACTTCGTCCAAAATGGAACGGGGAGGAGTGTGAGGAATGCAGACCGAGTTATTAGGGGACGAATTGACGTGTTACAGAACACACTCCTAAGATAGACGAGCAGATCCGCCGTCATGGCCTGATGTCCCCGTGATTAAGGCTGAGTACGAACTCACCAGGACGACATTGAATGCGTTGGACGTCCCCGAGAGTCTAGTTGTCTTTGAGGAGTATTTCTGAGGTTATATAGTGAGTGGCAATAATACAAATATAACCTAAATCTATAACAATATAATTTGTCCTATATTACTCAACTTTGCAAATCAAATCGGGGGAAAGTGGGGGGGGGGGGGGGGGGGGGGGGGGAGGGGGGGGGACGATATTGAAATCTGATGATGGGTCAATATTGAAAACAATATTGGTCCTATGTACTTTTTATATCAGTCCAATATCGGCTTGCTGTCGGAGACAATATTGGTCCGATATTACGTCAACTTTGCAAATCTGATGGTGGTCCAATATTGAAATCTTATGATGGGCTGGTATGAATAACAATATTGGTCCAATGTCGGTTTGATATAAAATGCTCGCTATGACATGATATCCGGAGCGTTAATAGATGAACGGATTTCTGATAAAAATGGAATATATTCACATTCTCAATCAAAAAGATAAATTGTACGTTTTGAAAGAAGGCGTAGGGATCAAGACGCGCCAGGTACTGAGAGTGGAGATAACAATAAGCTAGCGAATCGTAGAATGAAGGTGAAAAAACAAGATAATGATAATAAATTCAGGGGCGACGGAATCGGGGGTGGGGGTGGGGTGGGCACGAGCCACCTCCCCCCCACCCCCACACACTTTTTCACTAATTATGGGTACCCTAACAAGACATATTCTGACATAACGTACACAATCCCCATGGCCATATTGACTGTGGGAGATAGTAATACAGTTCTATCAAAATTAGCAACATAATACTGTCGGTGTCACTGTCCATTTTATATAAGGAGATATTGCACATCGCAAGTTCGCAACTAGTCATAATAAGAGCAGACTACATGTATAGTAATAGTAAAACTAGTCCAAACTTTGGTCGTACCAAACCAAAACATTACATTACGGACTTTGGGTCCAAGTTTGTATTATGGTAAAACGTGCGCATGTGTACAGCTCTGCAGTTACCCAGAAAAAAATTGTGCTCCCCACTTTTTTTGAGCTTCCGCCGCCCCTGAATAAATTATTGATAATAATAGTAATAAACGTAGTTTAAAGCAGAAAATCCTCACGGAGCTCTTGTGCTTTGTATGGGAACTTTTTTTCTTGTGTGTTGAGGAATTAGCTAAAAGAAGTAAAGGAGATGTTTGTTCCTGGGATCATAACTCATTAAGGGTTGATAGTGACGTTCACAATATATTTTGAACCGATGAACGTTCACATCAAGACGCGTCAGGTACTATTATTATCATATAAATACTCAGTAACCGTAAGACCAGGGGACGCGGTGGTGTTGCGGCAACCGATTCTCGTCAGATTACCCAAGTTAAGCAACGTGGAGCCCGGTTCGGATGGGTGACCGTCTGAGCGGTCGATTCGGACTCCCGCGTTGTGTCCTCGGGCAAGGCACTTAACTCCGATTGTCCACATGTGGGCACGATGACGCTGTGTACTAAGGCGTACTGCACGTCGATGGTGTCTTCAACCAATCTAGCCCTGTCTGTGCTGCAGTGCGTGGTTACGATGCTGGGGAGCTGACAGCTGCTCGTAGTTGCTCGGTGGTTCTCATCAGGTAATCTGGATTCATCCAACCGTAAAACTGTCACGGTCATGATTAGCCATTGTGCATAAGTATGTCACCCTAAACACCAATAAATAAATAAATACCGAAAGACCAATCTATCAAACGTTTGAAGAAACAATTTATATAATCATGCTGTTATGCGGCAACGGTATAAACTAATACATACAAAATACACTGATTGTATCCGACTGTAAATAATTCACTGAAGGAAACACAGACACACTAACACACGCATACACCAATTAAAAAGACTAAGAATGATAGGCAAACACACGAACACACGGACGTGGTATTTATAGTGCACTTCGTCAAGGTCGGCGACTCCGTTGGACAGCCGTGCAATATTAACACAAACATACAATAGTTTTATTATCAATCATTTTGGTTACCAAATTAATGAATTCGAAAGGTATTCCTGTGGCCCAACCGTTCTTCCATAGCCAACACGCGTTGTTGGATACTGAACGACGGTGTGGCCAACAGCTGGCTTGCCTGTTTGTTTCTATTCTCTTTGCGTGACCAACTATTGGCAGACTGCCAATTCAGAGATAACAACGGTGCGACGAGAATAAATTGAAGTTTATGATAGTTATGAACATTTTCACATTTACCCGCAAACTGCATGTTCACAAAATAGAGAGTAATCGCTTGACTGGACTACTACTCAAAATTTGCTAAGCACCACATATTTGACACATCATTGTGAAATTTTCTTGTGACACATTTGTGATTTTTGGGTGGATATGATTGAGGAATTATTGAGATGGTACCCAGTGGTTACATTAGCTCTCTTGACAGGCAGACTTTTCGTGACAGTCATGGAAAACATGTACCCCTTGCTTTTCGTGATGTTTTCATGTACTTTCTACATGTACATGAGATGTGTAGGGTATTCAGTCTTCATTTCAACACAAACCCTTTTGATTAAATGATTGAATATGGCGAATGCAAATGTAAGAAGACATTTATCTGAAGCAGAAATGTGGCGGGCTGTAGGGATGGGGGAACAAGGGGCTACCCATCGTCAGGTTGGTGAAGCCCTTGGTGTGCACCATACGGTGATCACCAGAGCCTGCGCAAGATTTCAGCAGTATGGCACACCACTCAGACGACATGGTGGCAGAGACAGGGCAACATCTGCAGCTGAAGACCGGTTTTTCATCATTCAGGCCCGTAGGAACCGCTTTGACACAGCAACCCAGAATACACCCGGGATAAACGTTTCGACACAGACTATCCGGGCAAGGTTGCACGAAGGTGATCTCCGAACGAGAAGACCATGTATTCGCATTCAGCTGTGCCAGAACCACCACCAGGAACGATATGAATGTGCCATGGATCACGTTGGATGGACCAGAGAAGATTGGCGACCTGTCCTTTTTACAGATGTGTCAAGGTACTACCTGGACAACACAGATAGGCGTTCTAGGGTATGGAGAAGACCAGGAGAGCGATTCCATGCAGCCAACATTGCTGAGCATGACCGCTATGGTGGAGGGTCAATAATGGTCTGGGGCGGCATCACCTGGGATAGACGTACAGAGCTCTGTGTCCTTGATCGTGGTACATTGACTGCACAGCGGTATATTGATGAAATCCTGGATGCCCACGTCAGATTGTATGCAGGTGCAGTGAGTGATAGATTCATTCTGATGGATGATAATGCCCGTCCCCGTGTTGCCCATGCTGCCCGGGAGTACCGACAGAGGGAGGGGATTGACCTTATGGACTGGCCAGCAATATGCCCTGACCTCAATCCAATCGAACATGTCTGGAATGAGTTGCAGCTTGCAATTTCAGTCCGTCCAGTCCAACCAAGAAGTGTCCAGGAACTTGGTGCCATGCTGATCCAAGAATGGAACAACATCCCACAATGGACCATCCGGAACCTGATTGGGAGCATGAGAAGGCGTTGTCAAGCTGTAATTAACAATAATGGGTCTCATACTCGATATTGAACCCATATCAGTTCGTTCCGTCAACTTTTTGGCAAATTTGAAAAAAATTCCTCTTTCAACAATAATATCCATTTTCCATGGTGACCGTATTCAAAAGCTAAAATATAATGTCAAACACAAACAAAATCTTAATTTCTGTGTTTAAATCATTAAAGATGTAATTGAATATAAAATATATACACTTTCATAACAATATTTCAAATAAAACGTAAAACAGGTAGTTGGATAAAATTATTTCACGTAACCAGTCCAGTCAAGCGATTATATATATAATTATATTATTTAACGCTTTACCTAGCGTAATGGCCAAAAACCGGCCAGCGCTATTCTCAATAATGGCCAATTAATTTTTCATTTTTTGTCTCTAAAACATAGGTTATGACCCCTCATTGGAATGAGCTCGTCGAGCTCGTTCCTATGAGGGGTGATAACCTATGTTTTTGAAACAAAAAATGAAAATAATAGTTATTAGTTATTCAAGAATTTTTTTTGCAAGTGTCGTCCGTCTGCTTTTACATGACACATGATACATGACACAATTGTTGATTGCAAAATTTACTTGTGAAGTTATCGTTTATAATCAAACCCGGAAAACCCAGTAAATCACACTTTAGAAAGTAATAAAATAATATAAACATTAGACATTAGGCATAAATGCGTCACCCGTACGGTACTTAATATTTGTTATTGTATTTAGAAATAGCAAACACTTTTACTGTAAATACTCTCGGCACATACTTGTCACACAAAGTTATTAATTTGAATCACGCGCTGATGTTATCCGAACCCGAAACTTCGTCTCGTAAACACGCGTAAATGAACATTTTTAGAAAAAACGGCCAATATAGACAACATCCCGTGTTGTAGGTCTAATAGTCATTTCACACCATTGCTACGCCATTGCTACGACATTGCGCTACTCGAATATTATTATTAAGCCGCACTAGGCTCCTCATACAAAATATTTCTGGAGGCACAAATAATTATTTCTGCGAAGCTACGTTAAGTCAAAATCACTTTCATTCAGAACACCTGTCATCTTCGAATAAGCACAGAATGACCGTGTTATTATATGCATGGAAAAAAAAACAAAAATGAAATGTTCAAAATAATCTCTAAGGCAGAATTAACGAGGCTAGTTTTGGATTTATACCCTGTGTCAATCTTTTTCCTTAGAGGAATACATCGTATCCACAAATAGTGTATTGTTGCTATTTACTAGAGAATGTCTATGGACACTCTTACGGAAGCCTATTAGCTTCACGTCGTTTTTAGTTATTAAAATGCAGCTACAATTTAATAAATTTCACCTACAATTTAGCTAAATTGTAGTTACATTTTAATAAATTGTAGTTACAATTTAATAAATTGTAGCTACAATTTAATAAATTGTCTCTACAATTTACCTAAATTGTACCTACAATTTAATAAATTGCAGCTACAATTTAGCATGACCAATAAAAGAACAGACGCTAAATTGTGGCTACAATTTAGCTAAATTGTACTTACAGTTTAAAAAATTGTAGGTACAATTTAGCTAAATTGAAGCTACAATTTAATCACTAAAAACGACGTGAAGCTAAATTGTATGTACAATTTATCAAATTGTAGCTTCAATTTAATAACTAAAAACGACTAAAAACGACGTGAAGCTAATAGGCTTCCGTATTCCAGCAAATTGCAAGAATAGAACAGTTATGGATAAATGTTTGACTGAAATGCATCGTGAACATTACAAAATTCACCAATATTTATATTTCCGTAATGACTGTTTAAGCGACGTAGTTGTAACGTTGTAACGTGTTATACCGACATGCTTGCTGTTTCCAACACATATCTCTTGTGCCCGGCAAATGCTCAGGCAAGATGTGTTGAACTCAGAAAGCATTGAATCCGAAAATATAGGATATTAACTTAAAACTTTAGAATGTAAAAATAATATAATTAATGGAATTCTTAGTAATATGTTTAGTGCAAACTACTTATTTACTCCAAATTAAATATGTACTTCTAAAAGGTTAATGTATATAAAACACCGTAATACCGAAAAGTTCTCATAAAGTTTGTAAACATAGCAACTATTTACAAAATGCAACCTTTAACTTTAACCGAATTAAAGTTACGTAAATTAATATTGAATTTGTAAGTTACGTAAAATAATTTTACTCAACTAAAAGAAGTAAAGGAGATGATAGTTCCTGGGATCAGTCAAACGTGAATGTCTGATGAATGAAATGAAAAGTTTCAGCGCGCCGAAGGCGCACAGGGACGCTGTGGGATTGAAACCACTTGCGACCCGAATAACTTTATTTACTTTATAGCTTTATTTGCTTATGAGTCCACGACCGTCGGAAGCGAGAGCTAATAATCTTATTTGGTTTGAGTGTGAGTATTGGCAGTAGGGTAGTGGATTAAGATCCCCGAGAACCTCGAACTGGAAGATGGCTAGGAATTTTGCACGTCTGATGATGAAAGAATGAAAGAAAAGTTTCAGCGCGCCGAAGCTGCACAGGGATGATGTGGGATTTAAATTCCCTGCGACCCGAATAACTTTATTTGCTGTATAACTTTATTTGCTTACGAATCCACGAGACCTTGGACTTAAAATTGAAATGAAGAAAAGTTTCAGCGCGCCGAAGGCGCACAGGGACGCTGTGAGATTGAAATCCCTTGCGACCCTAATAACTTTATTTGCTTTATAGCTTTATTTGCTTATAAATCCACGAGAGCCAATAATCTTATTAAGTTTGAGTGTGCGACTGGCAGTGGGGTAGTGGTTTGATATCACTGAGAATCTCGAACTGGAAGAAGGCGAGGAATTTGCATAATTACACGAGTTCTGCTCCGTGTTTGCTTCGAGAAGTGGGCATATTTATGGTAATACTGAAACCGCAGTTTGGTTGTTATTTTAGAAATAAAGAAAAAGAAACCCAAACAGTCGCTGGTTTGGGAACAGCCCCAGCATATTATCCTTAACGGTTACAAAAAGGAAAAAAATCACCAATATGTGTTTTGAAAGCTGGGAGTCATCCATCAGCCAAAAAGGGAGAGAGTATGCTGAGCTTTGGCCATCTGGTCTACCCAACTTTCTTCTTTAACTGTGTACATACACAATTTTTTTTTATTTTTCAATAACTTTAAATGTATATCAAGAAAAGGATATAAACTAAGTGCTGGGAACTTAGTAGTAACAGTATTTTATTTCAAGAAAGATACTTCATACAAGCATGTTATAAAATTAGATGGTGAAAGGATTGCGAAGTATGGAAATTGGATTCAGCAGCAAGCTAGAGCTTATGTAAGCTGTATCCACCAATAGAGAATATGCATTAAGGTTCACGTGACAGGAAGTTACAGATACAAATTACATGCTACTAAGATTCGAAGGTTATAGAATGTATAAAAGGAGTTTTGGGGAAAATAATGCATTGAGTGCGTTAGACAGTTTGCAGATTAGTTTGGGCTATTGGTAGATGGTTACCTGTGCCAACGAACAACGGCAGTGCCATTCCCTATTTGTGTATTTTGAGTTATGACCACGATCGTAAGATGACAGGGCATGGACACCACACCACAGTAATCTAATCTATTTTTTATGTAGACCTGCACAGTACAAAGGGGACTGGTAAACCGTCAGTCAGCGGACAACTGGGTTACTGTCGGAAGTCCGTAAACCGCTAACTTTGCCAGCACCCCTGCATGTTTTAAGAGATGGTAAATATTGATTGGGTGGAAAACCACCACCACGAGTCGGCGGCAACCCCCCATAGCGCGCTAAATATTGTTATTTAATTGAATATCATCCAGATAGTAAATGTGCAATGATTATGTGTTTGAAGTCACTTTAAACATAACTAGATATATCATATCCCCGCATGATACTATCATCTATGCATTTCATTAGTTTGAGGCTGTCACATGGTCACGCAATCCGCCAGTGACCCATCTTGGGACACGTGGCGTCAGTTGCGTCCACACTGGACTTAAGCTACGCTCTCGTCCAATATGGAAGCAACCGGAACCACGTTCGTCACACCGGACCACCCACAAACCGCGTAACCAACAATAAAATGGAGTCTGTACACGTCACGAGTTTGTATCAAGATTAGCCAAGTCCTTATCCACAGAAGAAGTTGATACCCCAGGTACTGGTTACCGATTTCTATTATTCATTTTTAGTATTGCTCAACTTCCCGGTATTCTCTCGCGTGGTGAGCTTACAATAACATATTATCACGGCTATCGGGATGGCACGCCGTATAACGTTAGCAAAGGAACCGATAAATCTGATTAGCAATGTATTGGTTTGTAGAAAAGGAGGGCCCAGGCATAAAATTCACAAACAAATAGTTTCATGTATTAAGAATGAATTAAGAAAAACTGACCAGCACTATAAGAACCATTGAGAAAGATTTTTAGAGAAAAATCAATTAAATCTGTGAGTTGCTTTTATATATTTGTGAATACAGTGAAAGATCTCCGTGTTAATTTCGACATTATACAAATGAGACCCATAATAATAATAATAATAACACTTCGGCCAGCCGCTGATTTGTCGCGGTTCTCGGATGAGAGGGCTTTGGTTACCCCTGTACTCCCAACTGCCTCCCTATTCCCACGCCTCTCCTCTCCTCCCAACACTCGGAGACGAACTGCTTGATGACATCCCTTGCCCCATTCTTCCCAATCTCTCCGATTAGCATATTAACCCTCTCCTTTGAGGCTCCCCCTAACCACATGTCCTTCATTCTCCCATCCCACTTCCCCATTATACTCCCAGTGAATCTCATTCTTTTAAACTGGTACTTTGGGCATTCTAGAAGAAAGTGTTCCAGGGTCTCCACCATGCCCAAGTTACACATCTGGCACCCCCTTTCACCGTCTTTCCCAATTTTTCCCCCCAGCTCCAGGAATCACGACCTCAGCTTGAACAACAGTGACCCCCCTAAAAAGCAAGGTGTTAATATCAATGTTATAAGGAAGTCTCCAGAGTGTCTTTTCTTATATCAGAATACAGGGGGCAGTTGAAAAGGTAATGATGGGTTGTTTCAAGTTCATCACAGCCACAGAGAGGTGAACTTATGAGGAAGTTATTGAATAGATGATCATTAAGATTACTACAACCAAGACGTAATCTACAGAGGAATATTTGACATTATCTTGTTTTTTGATAGTACAACCACTTATCCTTATTCAAGGAAGATTTGAAGTTAATCAGCGAGTTCTCTGTCGTCCCTTACAGTCGTACAAGTTTACACCAAAATTCCTTTTTACTTTCCACTGCAAGGCTATGCAGTGGAAAGTAAAAAGGAATTTTGGTGTAAACTTGTACGACTGTAAGGGACTTGTAGGTCTGCACAGTATCGGAGTCCATAGTTATGAGCCACTGAGACTGGAGGAGGTACTAAGTACGATAGATAATCTGGCACAAAATGGTGAACCATTTTAAAGTCGTTGCCGAGTGCTAGAATGTCCTATGTCCCATAGGGGGCGTAGGACATTCTAGCACTCAGGCAACGAAGTATTGAATAAGTTTATGTTTTTCTCTGCGAGTCTGGAGCGTTTCCCAACCAGAGAGGTTTTGCTTGCATTACGTGCTGCACAGGTGATTAGTCGGGCTGCTTCAATTGGGATTTTTTCCATTTCAGTGGACTCTGCTTCAGTACAGTTGTCCCTTACTGTGTCTGCATATTCAAGCAGTGGACATATAAAAGCAAAGTAAATCTTTTCAAGAGCGTTGCGGTTGAGGGAAAACTTGTACATTCTCAAGAGGGATACCCTTTTCCAGGCTCTTTGAGTTACTTCACAGTTGTGGTTGCTCCAGGACCCGTTGTTGCTCAAGATTAAACCAAGGTGCTTATGGTGCTCTACTTCGTTAATGTCGGTACCGGCCATTTTAAGAGGGTGGTGGTAATTTTTGATAGTCTTGCGGGAAATAGTCAAGGACTCAGTCTTAGTTGGATCAAAGTCGACTAGCCATTGTGCAGAACATTTGTCAAATTTCTCTAAATCTTTGGATATAAGCATTGCAGCACGATGTGGATCCTCGACAGTAATATACAGAGAAGTATCATCAACAAAGAGTCTAATATTGCATGCTACATCGTCGACGATGTCATTGATGTAAATGCGGAATAGTAGAGGCCCTAGAATTGAACCTTGAGGAATCTCTCCACCTATGACGTTCCAAGAAGAGAATTCTGATTTTCTACAACCCGCTGTTGCCTGTTACAAAGGTAGGAATCAAACCAAGCGAGCAGGTTACCCGTTATTCCGATTTGGTTATGTTTATAAAGGAGACCCTTCTGCCAAACTTTATCAAAGGCCTTACTAATATCACAAAAGACAAATCTTACTTCTTTTCTTTCATCGAGAGCCGCACTGATTGTATGACATATCTCAGTGAGTTGGAGTACTGTAGAATCTTTCGAGACGAAACCTGATTGGAAACGTGACAGGAGACTATTAGACTCGAGAAAGTCAAGGACTTTGGTCGCTATGCACCTTTCGAAAACTTTACCAACACAGCTCAATAAAGATATTGGTCGGTAGTTTGCAACTTGATTGGGTTATCCTTTTTGAAGACTGGAGAGATGTTTGCTCTCTTCCACTCAAGGGAGAACAGACGCTCGCCCAGGAGTAGGTTGAAGATATCAGTCAAGGGTTGGGATAGGGAGGTGGAACACTCTTTTAAGATTTTTGAACTGATATTGTCGGGCCCACACGCTTTAAATATGTTAAGAGATTTAAGTGATTTGATAATGTCTTCCTGTTGTAGGAGAATCTGATCAAGTGTAGGTCGGTTTGGATCAAAGACAGCTGGTGGTAAAGAAGCATTCTCATCATTTACTCTAGAAATTGAGCAAAAATACTCATTGAGAGCCTCTGTTTTCTCTTTATCTTGGGCGTGAATCATGCCGTTTTGGGATAGGTTGGGTATAACTGACTGCTCGTTGCTAAAAACTATACTGAGGGGGTGTCATGTGGGAGTTCAGTATATTCGCTATTTTCTGCAAGAACCTAGTCTTAGATTCTCGAATGGCGGTGGTTGTTTCATTTCTTTTACTTCGATATTTTTGCCATGCCGGTTAGGAGTTTTTACGTTTAGCGATACGGTGCAGACGCCTACGCTGTCGTATTAGGTGTCTGATTGCATTATGCATCCACAAGGGTTCATTGGGACGGGTCGTAATTATTTTGCTGGGAACATGCTTAGTAATAAGTTTGTGATGGTAGTTTGTCATGCGTTCAGCAATCTCGTCAGGAGAAGTTCTAAATAGCAAGTCATCCCAGTTTGTATTGATAAGATCATTGTTAAATTGTTCAAAATTATCTTCGGCGAAACACCATATTCTTCACAGAATTGACATATGGGGTTTTGTGACAAATTTTAGTTCGGTCATTATGGGACAATGACAGCGAATAAGATCTCAAAAAAAAAGGATTCCCAACTTCGCATAATGCAATGAGATCTGCAGTGTTGGTTAGGAGTAAGTCAAGAAGTGAGGATGAGTTTTCAGTAAAGAAGGTTGGTTGATTAACTGTTTGAGCCAGGTTGAATTGTCTAAGGATTGTTTGCATTGGACCATTTAAACTACATGTATTAAGCTGATCATCATTGAAGTCACCCATGATGATTATTGGCACGGTTTGTGTATCTGGACTTCTCTCAAAGGAGGTGATTATTAGATCCCATGTTTCAGAGCCTGAGTTTGGTGGTCCATAGTCCATAGAAGGATCCTAGGAGAAAGCTTTTTTTTGCTAAAAAGATTTGTAGCCAAATACACTCGACATTCTCGATCTCCAGATCTGGTCTAGATTCAAAAGGAACCGTTGATTTTATATACACCTCAATGCCACCTCCCCGCGTAGATCGGTCTTTCCTTATGGGATCTTGAAAACCCGGAATGTGGAGATCGATCAGAATTATCAACCCTTGATTTTATATACACCTCAATGCCGCCTCCCCGCGTAGATCGGTCTTTCCTTATGGGATCTTGAAAACCCGGAATATGGAGATCAGAATTATCATCAGTTGATTTAAGCAAAGATTCTGTAAACACACAATTATCGTGTTTACTAACCTCACACCTGACAATGTCAAGTTTAGGTTTTAAACTCTGTATATTCGTGTGAAATAAAGATAATTCACTGGTATTAGAGACAGAGGGTTCTGCGCTGTGGGGATCATCAATTCCATTTGATATCGAAGAAAGGGTACGTGGTCCCGTGTTTGTTTCAATATCACCAGATAAGAGGAGTATAATTAGGAATAATGTGCACATGTAGATGATATTAGGAATCACATTAACGGAAGGGTTGACCATGAATATATACCAAAACCATCAGCGGCTTTGTTGGGAGTATTTGTGTGTCCAGAATTTTTTGTTAGACCCAAAAGTTGCTGACACAAAGGGTTTTTGTACGAAGGTTCTCCTACACAGAGAGTGTGGTGTATGCTAATCATCAATGTTAGACCTCTACTACCCTATCTCAAGAGAAGATTCACAAATAGAACATCAATGTTAGACTCCCAACTACCGTATCTCAAGAGAAGATTCATAAATAGAACATCAATGTTAGACCTCTACTACCATATCTCAAGAGAAGATTCACAAATAGAACATCATTGTTAGACCCCCAACTACCGTATCTCAAGAGAAGATTCATAAATAGAACATCAATGTTAGACCCCCAACTACCGTATCTCAAGAGAAGATTCACAAATAGAACATCAGTGTTAGACCTCTACTACCGTATCTCAAGAGAAGATTCATAAATAGAACATCAATGTTAGACTCCCAACTACCGTATCTCAAGAGAAGATTCATAAATAGAACATCAATGTTAGACCCCCAACTACCGTATCTCAAGAGAAGATTCACAAATAGAACATCAGTGTTAGACCTCTACTACCGTATCTCAAGAGAAGATTCACAAAGAGAACATCAATGTTAGACTCCCAACTACCGTATCTCAAGAGAAGATTCACAAATGGAACATCAATGTTAGACCCCCAACTACCGTATCTCAAGAGAAGATTCACAAATAGAACATCAATGTTAGACCTCTACTACCGTATCTCAAGAGAAGATTCACAAATAGAACAACAATGTTAGACCCCCAACTACCGTATCTCAAGAGCAGATTCATAAATAGAACATCAATGTTAGACCTCTACTACCATATCTCAAGAGAAGATTCATAAATAGAACATCAATGTTAGACCCCCAACTACCGTATCTCAAGAGAAGATTCACAAATAGAACATCAATGTTAGACCTCTACTACCATATCTCAAGAGAAGATTCATAAATAGAACATCAATGTTAGACATCTACTACCATATCTCAAGAGAAGATTCATAAATAGAACATCAATGTTAGACCTCTACTACCGTATCTCAAGAGAAGATTCATAAATAGAACATCAATGTTAGACCTCTACTACCGTATCTCAAGAGAAGATTCACAAATAGAACATCAATGTTAGACCTCTACTACCATATCTCAAGAGAAGATTCACAAATAGAACATCAATGTTAGACTCCCAACTACCGTATCTCAAGAGAAGATTCACAAATAGAACATCAATGTTAGACCTCTACTACCATATCTCAAGAGAAGATTCACAAATAGAACATCAATGTTAGACCTCTACTACCATATCTCAAGAGAAGATTCACAAATAGAACATCAATGTTAGACCCCCAACTACCGTATCTCAAGAGCAGATTCATAAATAGAACATCAATGTTAGACCTCTACTACCATATCTCAAGAGAAGATTCATAAATAGAACATCAATGTTAGACCTCTACTTCCGTATCTTAAGAGAACATCCACAAATACAACATCAATGTTAGACTCCCAACTACCGTATCTCAAGAGAAGATTCACAAATAGAACATCAATGTTAGACCTCTACTACCATATCTCAAGAGAAGATTCACAAATAGAACATCAATGTTAGACCTCTACTACCATATCTCAAGAGAACATCCACAAATAGAACATCAATGTTAGACCCCCAACTACCGTATCTCAAGAGAAGATTCACAAATAGAACATCAATGTTAGACCTCTACTACCATATCTCAAGAGAAGATTCACAAATAGAACATCAATGTTAGACTCCCAACTACCGTATCTCAAGAGAAGATTCACAAATGGAACATCAATGTTAGACCCCCAACTACCGTATCTCAAGAGAAGATTCACAAATAGAACAACAATGTTAGACCTCTACTACCGTATCTCAAGAGAAGATTCACAAATAGAACATCAATGTTAGACCTCTACTACCGTATCTCAAGAGAAGATTCATAAATAGAACATCAATGTTAGACCTCTACTACCATATCTCAAGAGAAGATTCACAAATAGAACATCAATGTTAGACCTCTACTACCGTATCTCAAGAGAAGATTCACAAATAGAACATCAATGTTAGACCTCTACTACCGTATCTCAAGAGAAGATTCACAAATAGAACATCAATGTTAGACCTCTACTACCGTATCTCAAGAGAAGATTCACAAATAGAACATCAATGTTAGACTCCCAACTACCGTATCTCAAGAGAAGATTCACAAATGGAACATCAATGTTAGACCCCCAACTACCGTATCTCAAGAGAAGATTCACAAATAGAACATCAGTGTTAGACCTCTACTACCATATCTCAAGAGAAGATTCACAAATAGAACATCAGTGTTAGACCTCTACTACCGTATCTCAAGAGAAGATTCATAAATAGAACATCAATGTTAGACCTCTACTACCGTATCTCAAGAGAAGATTCACAAATAGAACAACAATGTTAGACCCCCAACTACCGTATCTCAAGAGAAGATTCAGAAATAGAACATCAATGTTAGACCCCCAACTACCGTATCTCAAGAGAAGATTCACAAATAGAACATCAGTGTTAGACCTCTACTACCATATCTCAAGAGAAGATTCACAAATAGAACATCAATGTTAGACCTCTACTACCGTATCTCAAGAGAAGATTCACAAATAGAACATCAGTGTTAGACCTCTACTACCATATCTCAAGAGAAGATTCATAAATAGAACATCAATGTTAGACCTCTACTACCGTATCTCAAGAGAAGATTCACAAATAGAACATCAGTGTTAGACCTCTACTACCATATCTCAAGAGAAGATTCACAAATAGAACATCAATGTTAGACCTCTACTACCGTATCTCAAGAGAAGATTCATAAATAGAACATCAATGTTAGACCTCTACTACCATATCTCAAGAGAAGATTCACAAATAGAACATCAATGTTAGACCTCTACTACCATATCTCAAGAGAAGATTCACAAATAGAACATCAATGTTAGACCTCTACTACCATATCTCAAGAGAAGATTCATAAATAGAACATCAATGTTAGACTCCCAACTACCGTATCTCAAGAGAAGATTCACAAATAGAACATCAATGTTAGACCTCTACTACCGTATCTCAAGAGAAGATTCACAAATAGAACATCAGTGTTAGACCTCTACTACCATATCTCAAGAGAAGATTCACAAATAGAACATCAATGTTAGACCTCTACTACCGTATCTCAAGAGAAGATTCACAAATAGAACATCAATGTTAGACTCCCAACTACCGTATCTCAAGAGAAGATTCACAAATGGAACATCAATGTTAGACCCCCAACTACCGTATCTCAAGAGAAGATTCATAAATAGAACATCAATGTTAGACTCCCAACTGCCGTATCTCAAGAGAAGATTCATAAATAGAACATCAATGTTAGACCTCTACTACCATATCTCAAGAGAAGATTCACAAATAGAACATCAATGTTAGACCTCTACTACCGTATCTCAAGAGAAGATTCACAAATAGAACATCAATGTTAGACCTCTACTACCGTATCTCAAGAGAAGATTCACAAATAGAACATCAATGTTAGACCCCCAACTACCGTATCTCAAGAGAAGATTCACAAATAGAACATCAATGTTAGACTCCCAACTACCGTATCTCAAGAGAAGATTCATAAATAGAACATCAATGTTAGACCTCTACTACCATATCTCAAGAGAAGATTCACAAATAGAACATCAATGTTAGACCTCTACTACCGTATCTCAAGAGAAGATTCACAAATAGAACATCAATGTTAGACCTCTACTACCGTATCTCAAGAGAAGATTCACAAATAGAACATCAATGTTAGACCCCCAACTACCGTATCTCAAGAGAAGATTCACAAATAGAACATCAATGTTAGACTCCCAACTACCGTATCTCAAGAGAAGATTCACAAATGGAACATCAATGTTAGACTCCCAACTACCGTATCTCAAGAGAAGATTCACAAATGGAACATCAATGTTAGACCCCCAACTACCGTATCTCAAGAGAAGATTCACAAATAGAACATCAATGTTAGACTCCCAACTACCGTATCTCAAGAGAAGATTCATAAATAGAACATCAATGTTAGACATCTACTACCGCATCTCAAGAGAAGATTCACAAATAGAACAACAATGTTAGACATCTACTACCGTATCTCAAGAGAAGATTCACAAATAGAACATCAGTGTTAGACCTCTACTACCGTATCTCAAGAGAAGATTCACAAATAGAACATCAATGTTAGACCCCCAACTACCGTATCTCAAGAGAAGATTCACAAATAGAACATCAATGTTAGACCTCTACTACCGTTTCTCAAGAGAAGATTCACAAATAGAACATCAATGTTAGACCCCCAACTACCGTATCTCAAGAGAAGATTCACAAATAGAACATCAATGTTAGACCTCTACTACCGTATCTCAAGAGAAGATTCACAAATAGAACATCAGTGTTAGACCTCTACTACCATATCTCAAGAGAAGATTCATAAATAGAACATCAATGTTAGACCTCTACTACCATATCTCAAGAGAAGATTCATAAATAGAACATCAGTGTTAGACCTCTACTACCGTATCTCAAGAGAAGATTCACAAATAGAACAACAATGTTAGACTCCCAACTACCGTATCTCAAGAGAAGATTCACAAATGGAACATCAATGTTAGACCCCCAACTACCGTATCTCAAGAGAAGATTCACAAATAGAACAACAATGTTAGACATCTACTACCGTATCTCAAGAGAAGATTCACAAATAGAACATCAATGTTAGACTCCCAACTACCGTATCTCAAGAGAAGATTCATAAATAGAACATCAATGTTAGACCTCTACTACCGTATCTCAAGAGAAGATTCACAAATAGAACATCAATGTTAGACCTCTACTACCGTATCTCAAGAGAAGATTCACAAATAGAACATCAGTGTTAGACCTCTACTACCATATCTGAAGAGAAGATTCACAAATAGAACATCAATGTTAGACCTCTACTACCGTATCTCAAGAGAAGATTCACAAATAGAACATCAATGTTAGACCTCTACTACCGTATCTCAAGAGAAGATTCACAAATAGAACATCAATGTTAGACCCCCAACTACCGTATCTCAAGAGAAGATTCACAAATAGAACATCAATGTTAGACTCCCAACTACCGTATCTCAAGAGAAGATTCACAAATGGAACATCAATGTTAGACTCCCAACTACCGTATCTCAAGAGAAGATTCACAAATGGGACATCAATGTTAGACCCCCAACTACCGTATCTCAAGAGAAGATTCACAAATAGAACATCAATGTTAGACTCCCAACTACCGTATCTCAAGAGAAGATTCATAAATAGAACATCAATGTTAGACATCTACTACCGTATCTCAAGAGAAGATTCACAAATAGAACATCAGTGTTAGACCTCTACTACCGTATCTCAAGAGAAGATTCACAAATAGAACAACAATGTTAGACCTCTACTACCGTATCTCAAGAGAAGATTCACAAATAGAACAACAATGTTAGACCTCTACTACCGTATCTCAAGAGAAGATTCACAAATAGACCATCAATGTTAGACATCTACTACCGTATCTCAAGAGAAGATTCATAAATAGAACAACAATGTTAGACCTCTACTACCGTATCTCAAGAGAAGATTCATAAATAGAACATCAATGTTAGACCTCTACTACCGTATCTCAAGAGAAGATTCACAAATAGAACATCAGTGTTAGACCTCTACTACCATATCTCAAGAGAAGATTCACAAATAGAACATCAGTGTTAGACCTCTACTACCGTATCTCAAGAGAAGATTCACAAATAGAACATCAATGTTAGACCTCTACTACCATATCTCAAGAGAAGATTCACAAATAGAACATCAATGTTAGACCTCTACTACCGTATCTCAAGAGAAGATTCACAAATAGACCATCAAGTAAATTGCAATGTTAGACCTCTACTACCGTATCTCAAGAGAAGATTCACAAATAGAACATCAGTGTTAGACCTCTACTACCATATCTCAAGAGAAGATTCACAAATAGAACATCAGTGTTAGACCTCTACTACCGTATCTCAAGAGAAGATTCACAAATAGAACAACAATGTTAGACATCTACTACCGTATCTCAAGAGAAGATTCACAAATAGACCATCAAGTAAATTGCAATGTTAGACCTCTACTACCGTATCTCAAGAGAAGATTCACAAATAGAACATCAATGTTAGACCTCTACTACCATATCTCAAGAGAAGATTCATAAATAGAACATCAATGTTAGACCTCTACTACCATATCTCAAGAGAAGATTCATAAATAGAACATCAGTGTTAGACCTCTACTACCATATCTCAAGAGAAGATTCACAAATAGAACATCAATGTTAGACCCCCAACTACCGTATCTCAAGAGAAGATTCACAAATAAAACATCATTGTTAGACCTCTACTATCGTATCTCAAGAGAAGATTCACAAATAGAACAACAATGTTAGACATCTACTACCGTATCTCAAGAGAAGATTCACAAATAGACCATCAAGTAAATTGCAATGTTAGACCTCTACTACCGTATCTCAAGACAAGATTCACAAATAGAACATCAATGTTAGACCTCTACTACCATATCTCAAGAGAAGATTCATAAATAGAACATCAATGTTAGACCTCTACTACCATATCTCAAGAGAAGATTCATAAATAGAACATCAATGTTAGGCCTCTACTACCATATCTCAAGAGAAGATTCATAAATAGAACATCAGTGTTAGACCTCTACTACCATATCTCAAGAGAAGATTCACAAATAGAACATCAGTGTTAGACCTCTACTACCATATCTCAAGAGAAGATTCATAAATAGAACATCAATGTTAGACCTCTACTACCGTATCTCAAGAGAAGATTCATAAATAGAACATCAATGTTAGACCTCTACTACCGTATCTCAAGAGAAGATTCATAAATAGAACATCAATGTTAGACCTCTACTACCGTATCTCAAGAGAAGATTC
This sequence comes from Pictodentalium vernedei, assembly GCA_031216915.1. NCBI lineage: Eukaryota > Metazoa > Mollusca > Scaphopoda > Dentaliida > Dentaliidae > Pictodentalium > Pictodentalium vernedei. The sequence goes on along the minus strand of CM062291.1, from coordinate 11,999,603 downwards.
ACAAATAGAACATCAGTGTTAGACATCTACTACCGTATCTCAAGAGAAGATTCACAAATAGAACATCAATGTTAGACATCTACTACCGTATCTCAAGAGAAGATTCACAAATAGAACAACAATGTTAGACCTCTACTACCGTATCTCAAGAGAAGATTCACAAATAGAACAACAATGTTAGACCTCTACTACCGTATCTCAAGAGAAGATTCACAAATAGAACATCAATGTTAGACCTCTACTACCGTATCTCAAGAGAAGATTCACAAATAGAACATCAGTGTTAGACCTCTACTACCGTATCTCAAGAGAAGATTCATAAATAGAACATCAATGTTAGACCTCTACTACCGTATCTCAAGAGAAGATTCACAAATAGACCATCAAGTAAATTGCAATGTTAGACCTCTACTACCGTATCTCAAGAGAAGATTCACAAATAGAACATCAGTGTTAGACCTCTACTACCATATCTCAAGAGAAGATTCATAAATAGAACATCAATGTTAGACCTCTACTACCATATCTCAAGAGAAGATTCATAAATAGAACATCAGTGTTAGACCTCTACTACCGTATCTCAAGAGAAGATTCACAAATAGAACAACAATGTTAGACCTCTACTACCGCATCTCAAGAGAAGATTCACAAATAGAACATCAGTGTTAGACCTCTACTACCGTATCTCAAGAGAAGATTCATAAATAGAACATCAATGTTAGACCTCCACTATCGTATCTCAAGAGAAGATTCACAAATAGAACATCAATGTTAGACCTCTACTACCATATCTCAAGAGAAGATTCACAAATAGAACATCAATGTTAGACCTCTACTACCGTATCTCAAGAGAAGATTCACAAATAGAACATCAATGTTAGACCTCTACTACCGTATCTCAAGAGAAGATTCACAAATAGAACAACAATGTTAGACCCCCAACTACCGTATCTCAAGAGAAGATTCACAAATAGAACATCAATGTTAGACCCCCAACTACCGTATCTCAAGAGAAGATTCACAAATAGAACAACAATGTTAGACCTCTACTACCGTATCTCAAGAGAAGATTCACAAATAGAACATCAACGTTAGACCTCTACTACCGTATCTCAAGAGAAGATTCACAAATAGAACATCAATGTTAGACCTCTACTACCGTATCTCAAGAGAAGATTCACAAATAGAACATCAATGTTAGACCTCTACTACCATATCTCAAGAGAAGATTCATAAATAGAACATCAATGTTAGACCTCTACTACCATATCTCAAGAGAAGATTCATAAATAGAACATCAATGTTAGACCTCTACTACCATATCTCAAGAGAAGATTCAGAAATAGAACATCAGTGTTAGACCTCTACTACCATATCTCAAGAGAAGATTCACAAATAGAACATCAGTGTTAGACATCTACTACCGTATCTCAAGAGAAGATTCACAAATAGAACAACAATGTTAGACCTCTACTACCATATCTCAAGAGAAGATTCACAAATAGAACATCAGTGTTAGACCTCTACTACCGTATCTCAAGAGAAGATTCATAAATAGAACATCAATGTTAGACCTCTACTACCGTATCTCAAGAGAAGATTCACAAATAGACCATCAATGTTAGACCTCTACTACCGTATCTCAAGAGAAGATTCATAAATAGAACATCAATGTTAGACCTCTACTACCATATCTCAAGAGAAGATTCATAAATAGAACATCAGTGTTAGACCCCCAACTACCGTCTCTCAAGAGAAGATTCACAAATAGAACATCAATGTTAGACCTCTACTACCGTATCTCAAGAGAAGATTCACAAATAGAACATCAGTGTTAGACCTCTACTACCGTATCTCAAGAGAAGATTCATAAATAGAACATCAATGTTAGACCTCCACTATCGTATCTCAAGAGAAGATTCACAAATAGAACATCAATGTTAGACCTCTACTACCATATCTCAAGAGAAGATTCACAAATAGAACATCAATGTTAGACCTCTACTACCGTATCTCAAGAGAAGATTCACAAATAGAACAACAATGTTAGACCCCCAACTACCGTATCTCAAGAGAAGATTCACAAATAGAACATCAATGTTAGACCCCCAACTACCGTATCTCAAGAGAAGATTCACAAATAGAACAACAATGTTAGACCTCTACTACCGTATCTCAAGAGAAGATTCACAAATAGAACATCAATGTTAGACCTCTACTACCGTATCTCAAGAGAAGATTCACAAATAGAACATCAATGTTAGACCTCTACTACCGTATCTCAAGAGAAGATTCACAAATAGAACATCAATGTTAGACCTCTACTACCGTATCTCAAGAGAAGATTCACAAATAGAACAACAATGTTAGACCCCCAACTACCGTATCTCAAGAGAAGATTCACAAATAGACCATCAATGTTAGACCCCCAACTACCGTATCTCAAGAGAAGATTCACAAATAGAACAACAATGTTAGACCTCTACTACCGTATCTCAAGAGAAGATTCACAAATAGAACATCATTGTTAGACCTCTACTACCGTATCTCAAGAGAAGATTCACAAATAGAACATCAATGTTAGACCTCTACTACCGTATCTCAAGAGAAGATTCACAAATAGAACAACAATGTTAGACCTCTACTACCGTATCTCAAGAGAAGATTCACAAATAGAACATCAATGTTAGACCCCCAACTACCGTATCTCAAGAGAAGATTCACAAATAGAACATCAATGTTAGACTCCCAACTACCGTATCTCAAGAGAAGATTCACAAATGGAACATCAATGTTAGACTCCCAACTACCGTATCTCAAGAGAAGATTCACAAATAGAACAACAATGTTAGACCTCTACTACCGTATCTCAAGAGAAGATTCACAAATAGAACAACAATGTTAGACCTCTACTACCGTATCTCAAGAGAAGATTCACAAATAGAACATCAATGTTAGACCCCCAACTACCGTATCTCAAGAGAAGATTCACAAATAGAACATCAATGTTAGACTCCCAACTACCGTATCTCAAGAGAAGATTCACAAATGGAACATCAATGTTAGACTCCCAACTACCGTATCTCAAGAGAAGATTCACAAATAGAACATCAATGTTAGACCCCCAACTACCGTATCTCAAGAGAAGATTCACAAATAGAACATCAATGTTAGACCCCCAACTACCGTATCTCAAGAGAAGATTCACAAATAGAACATCAATGTTAGACTCCCAACTACCGTATCTCAAGAGAAGATTCACAAATAGAACAACAATGTTAGACCCCCAACTACCGTATCTCAAGAGAAGATTCACAAATAGAACAACAATGTTAGACCCCCAACTACCGTATCTCAAGAGAAGATTCACAAATAGAACATCAATGTTAGACCCCCAACTACCGTATCTCAAGAGAAGATTCACAAATAGAACATCAATGTTAGACTCCCAACTACCGTATCTCAAGAGAAGATTCACAAATAGAACAACAATGTTAGACCCCCAACTACCGTATCTCAAGAGAAGATTCACAAATAGAACATCAATGTTAGACCCCCAACTACCGTATCTCAAGAGAAGATTCACAAATAGAACATCAATGTTAGACTCCCAACTACCGTATCTCAAGAGAAGATTCACAAATAGAACATCAATGTTAGACTCCCAACTACCGTATCTCAAGAGAAGATTCATAAATAGAACATCAGTGTTAGACCTCTACTACCGTATCTCAAGAGAAGATTCACAAATAGAACATCAATGTTAGACTCCCAACTACCGTATCTCAAGAGAAGATTCACAAATAGAACATCAATGTTAGACCTCTACTACCGTATCTCAAGAGAAGATTCACAAATAGAACATCAATGTTAGACCTCTACTACCGTATCTCAAGAGAAGATTCACAAATAGAACATCAATGTTAGACCCCCAACTACCGTATCTCAAGAGAAGATTCACAAATAGAACATCAATGTTAGACCTCTACTACCGTATCTCAAGAGAAGATTCACAAATAGACCATCAATGTTAGACCTCTACTACCGTATCTCAAGAGAAGATTCACAAATAGAACATCAATGTTAGACCCCCAACTACCGTATCTCAAGAGAAGATTCACAAATGGAACATCAATGTTAGACCTCTACTACCGTATCTCAAGAGAAGATTCACAAATAGAACATCAATGTTAGACCCCCAACTACCGTATCTCAAGAGAAGATTCACAAATAGAACATCAATGTTAGACTCCCAACTACCGTATCTCAAGAGAAGATTCACAAATAGAACATCAATGTTAGACATCTACTACCGTATCTCAAGAGAAGATTCACAAATAGAACATCAATGTTAGACCTCTACTACCGTATCTCAAGAGAAGATTCACAAATAGAACATCAATGTTAGACCTATACTACCGTATCTCAAGAGAAGATTCACAAATAGAACATCAATGTTAGACTCCCAACTACCGTATCTAAAGAGAAGATTCACAAATAGAACATCAATGTTAGACCTCTACTACCGTATCTCAAGAGAAGATTCACAAATAGAACATCAATGTTAGACCCCCAACTACCGTATCTCAAGAGAAGATTCACAAATAGAACATCAGTGTTAGACTCCCAACTACCGTATCTCAAGAGAAGATTCATAAATAGAACATCAATGTTAGACCTCTACTACCATATCTCAAGAGAAGATTCACAAATAGAACATCAATGTTAGACCTCTACTACCGTATCTCAAGAGAAGATTCACAAATAGAACATCAATGTTAGACATCTACTACCGTATCTCAAGAGAAGATTCACAAATAGAACATCAATGTTAGACTCCCAACTACCGTATCTCAAGAGAAGATTCACAAATGGAACATCAATGTTAGACCCCCAACTACCGTATCTCAAGAGAAGATTCACAAATAGAACATCAGTGTTAGACATCTACTACCATATCTCAAGAGAAGATTCACAAATAGAACATCAATGTTAGACCTCTACTACCGTATCTCAAGAGAAGATTCACAAATAGAACATCAATGTTAGACATCTACTACCGTATCTCAAGAGAAGATTCACAAATAGAACATCAATGTTAGACCTCTACTACCGTATCTCAAGAGAAGATTCACAAATAGAACAACAATGTTAGACCTCTACTACCGTATCTCAAGAGAAGATTCACAAATAGAACATCAGTGTTAGACCTCTACTACCGTATCTCAAGAGAAGATTCACAAATAGAACATCAATGTTAGACCTCTACTACCGTATCTCAAGAGAAGATTCACAAATAGAACATCAGTGTTAGACCTCTACTACCGTATCTCAAGAGAAGATTCACAAATAGAACATCAATGTTAGACTCCCAACTACCGTATCTTAAGAGAAGATTCACAAACAGAACATCAGTGTTAGACCTCTACTACCGTATCTCAAGAGAAGATTCACAAATGGAACATCAATGTTAGACTCCCAACTACCGTATCTAAAGAGAAGATTCACAAATAGAACATCAATGTTAGACCTCTACTACCGTATCTCAAGAGAAGATTCACAAATAGAACATCAATGTTAGACTCCCAACTACCGTATCTCAAGAGAAGATTCACAAATAGAACATCAGTGTTAGACCTCTACTACCGTATCTTAAGAGAAGATTCACAAACAGAACATCAGTGTTAGACCTATACTACCGTATCTCAAGAGAAGATTCACAAATAGAACATCAATGTTAGACTCCCAACTACCGTATCTCAAGAGAAGATTCACAAATGGAACATCAATGTTAGACCCCCAACTACCGTATCTCAAGAGAAGATTCACAAATAGAACATCAGTGTTAGACATCTACTACCATATCTCAAGAGAAGATTCACAAATAGAACATCAATGTTAGACCTCTACTACCGTATCTCAAGAGAAGATTCACAAATAGAACATCAATGTTAGACCCCCAACTACCGTATCTCAAGAGAAGATTCACAAATAGAACATCAGTGTTAGACATCTACTACCGTATCTCAAGAGAAGATTCACAAATAGAACATCAATGTTAGACCTCTACTACCGTATCTCAAGGGAAGATTCACAAATAGAACATCAATGTTAGACCTCTACTACCGTATCTCAAGAGAAGATTCACAAATAGAACATCAATGTTAGACCCCCAACTACCGTATCTCAAGAGAAGATTCACAAATAGAACATCAATGTTAGACCCCCAACTACCGTATCTCAAGAGAAGATTCACAAATAGAACATCAATGTTAGACCCCCAACTACCGTATCTCAAGAGAAGATTCACAAATAGAACATCAATGTTAGACTCCCAACTACCGTATCTCAAGAGAAGATTCACAAATAGAACATCAGTGTTAGACATCTACTACCGTATCTCAAGAGAAGATTCATAAATAGAACATCAGTGTTAGACCTCTACTACCGTATCTCAAGAGAAGATTCATAAATAGAACATCAATGTTAGACCTCTACTACCGTATCTCAAGAGAAGATTCACAAATAGAACATCAATGTTAGACCTCTACTACCGTATCTCAAGAGAAGATTCACAAATAGAACATCAATGTTAGACTCCCAACTACCGTATCTCAAGAGAAGATTCACAAATAGAACATCAATGTTAGACCTCTACTACCGTATCTCAAGAGAAGATTCACAAATAGAACATCAGTGTTAGACCTCTACTACCGTATCTCAAGAGAAGATTCACAAATAGAACATCAATGTTAGACTCCCAACTACCGTATCTCAAGAGAAGATTCACAAATAGAACATCAATGTTAGACCCCCAACTACCGTATCTCAAGAGAAGATTCACAAATAGAACATCAATGTTAGACCTCTACTACCGTATCTCAAGAGAAGATTCACAAATAGAACATCAATGTTAGACTCCCAACTACCGTATCTCAAGAGAAGATTCACAAATAGAACATCAATGTTAGACCTCTACTACCGTATCTCAAGAGAAGATTCACAAAGAGAACATCAGTGTTAGACCTCTACTACCGTATCTCAAGAGAAGATTCACAAATAGAACATCAATGTTAGACTCCCAACTACCGTATCTCAAGAGAAGATTCACAAATAGAACATCAATGTTAGACCCCCAACTACCGTATCTCAAGAGAAGATTCACAAATAGAACAACAATGTTAGACCTCTACTACCGTATCTCAAGAGAAGATTCACAAATAGAACATCAATGTTAGACCTCTACTACCGTATCTCAAGAGAAGATTTACAAATAGAACATCAATGTTAGACCTCTACTACCGTATCTCAAGAGAAGATTTACAAATAGAACATCAATGTTAGACCTCTACTACCGTATCTCAAGAGAAGATTCACAAATAGAACATCAATGTTAGACCCCCAACTACCATATCTCAAGAGAAGATTCACAAATAGAACATCAATGTTAGACTCCCAACTACCGTATCTCAAGAGAAGATTCACAAATGGAACATCAATGTTAGACATCTACTACCGTATCTCAAGAGAAGATTCACAAATAGAACATCAATGTTAGACCCCCAACTACCGTATCTCAAGAGAAGATTCACAAATAGAACATCAATGTTAGACCCCCAACTACCGTATCTCAAGAGAAGATTCACAAATGGAACATCAATGTTAGACTCCCAACTACCGTATCTCAAGAGAAGATTCACAAATGGAACATCAATGTTAGACCCCCAACTTCCGTATCTCAAGAGAAGATTCACAAATAGAACATCAATGTTAGACCCCCAACTACCGTATCTCAAGAGAAGATTCACAAATAGAACATCAATGTTAGACATCTACTACCGTATCTCAAGAGAAGATTCACAAATAGAACAACAATGTTAGACTCCCAACTACCGTATCTCAAGAGAAGATTCACAAATGGAACATCAATGTTAGACCCCCAACTACCGTATCTCAAGAGAAGATTCACAAATAGAACATCAATGTTAGACCCCCAACTACCGTATCTCAAGAGAAGATTCACAAATAGAACATCAATGTTAGACCTCTACTACCGTATCTCAAGAGAAGATTCACAAATAGAACATCAATGTTAGACCCCCAACTACCGTATCTCAAGAGAAGATTCACAAATAGAACATCAATGTTAGACCCCCAACTACCGTATCTCAAGAGAAGATTCACAAATAGAACATCAATGTTAGACTCCCAACTACCGTATCTCAAGAGAAGATTCACAAATGGAACATCAATGTTAGACCTCTACTACCGTATCTCAAGAGAAGATTCACAAATAGAACATCAATGTTAGACCTCTACTACCGTATCTCAAGAGAAGATTCACAAATAGAACATCAATGTTAGACCTCTACTACCGTATCTTAAGAGAACATCCACAAATAGAACATCAATGTTAGACCCCCAACTACCGTATCTCAAGAGAAGATTCACAAATAGAACATCAATGTTAGACCTCTACTACCGTATCTCAAGAGAAGATTCACAAATAGAACATCAATGTTAGACCTCTACTACCATATCTCAAGAGAAGATTCACAAATAGAACAACAATGTTAGACCCCCAACTACCGTATCTCAAGAGAAGATTCACAAATGGAACATCAATGTTAGACATCTACTACCGTATCTCAAGAGAAGATTCACAAATAGAACATCAGTGTTAGACCCCCAACTACCGTATCTCAAGAGAAGATTCACAAAGAGAACATCAATGTTAGACTCCAAACTACCGTATCTCAAGAGAAGATTCACAAATAGAACATCAATGTTAGACCTCTACTACCATATCTCAAGAGAAGATTCACAAATAGAACATCAATGTTAGACCTCTACTACCATATCTCAAGAGAAGATTCACAAATAGAACATCAATGTTAGACATCTACTACCGTATCTCAAGAGAAGATTCACAAATAGAACATCAGTGTTAGACCCCCAACTACCGTATCTCAAGAGAAGATTCACAAATAGAACATCATTGTTAGACCTCTACTACCGTATCTCAAGAGAAGATTCACAAATAGAACATCAGTGTTAGACCCCCAACTACCGTATCTCAAGAGAAGATTCACAAATGGAACATCAATGTTAGACCCCCAACTACCGTATCTCAAGAGAAGATTCACAAATGGAACATCAATGTTAGACCCCCAACTACCGTATCTCAAGAGAAGATTCACAAATAGAACATCAATGTTAGACCTCTACTACCGTATCTCAAGAGAAGATTCACAAATAGAACATCAGTGTTAGACCCCCAACTACCGTATCTCAAGAGAAGATTCACAAATAGAACATCAATGTTAGACCTCTACTACCGTATCTCAAGAGAAGATTCACAAATAGAACATCAGTGTTAGACCCCCAACTACCGTATCTCAAGAGAAGATTCACAAATGGAACATCAATGTTAGACCCCCAACTACCGTATCTCAAGAGAAGATTCACAAATGGAACATCAATGTTAGACCCCCAACTACCGTATCTCAAGAGAAGATTCACAAATGGAACATCAATGTTAGACCTCTACTACCGTATCTCAAGAGAAGATTCACAAAGAGAACATCAATGTTAGACTCCCAACTACCGTATCTCAAGAGAAGATTCACAAATAGAACATCAATGTTAGACCTCTACTACCATATCTCAAGAGAAGATTCACAAATAGAACAACAATGTTAGACCCCCAACTACCGTATCTCAAGAGAAGATTCACAAATAGAACATCAGTGTTAGACCTCTACTACCGTATCTCAAGAGAAGATTCACAAATAGAACAACAATGTTAGACCTCTACTACCCTATCTCAAGAGAAGATTCACAAATAGAACATCAATGTTAGACCTCTACTACCGTATCTCAAGAGAAGATTCACAAATAGAACATCAATGTTAGACCCCCAACTACCGTATCTCAAGAGAAGATTCACAAATAGAACATCAATGTTAGACCTCTACTACCCTATCTCAAGAGAAGATTCACAAATAGAACATCAATGTTAGACCCCCAACTACCGTATCTCAAGAGAAGATTCACAAATAGAACATCAATGTTAGACCTCTACTACCATATCTCAAGAGAAGATTCACAAATAGAACAACAATGTTAGACCTCTACTACCGTATCTCAAGAGAAGATTCACAAATAGAACATCAATGTTAGACTCCCAACTACCGTATCTCAAGAGAAGATTCACAAATGGAACATCAATGTTAGACCTCTACTACCGTATCTCAAGAGAAGATTCACAAATAGAACATCAATGTTAGACCTCTACTACCGTATCTCAAGAGAAGATTCACAAATAGAACATCAGTGTTAGACCTCTACTACCGTATCTTAAGAGAACATCCACAAATAGAACATCAATGTTAGACCCCCAACTACCGTATCTCAAGAGAAGATTCACAAATAGAACATCAATGTTAGACCTCTACTACCGTATCTCAAGAGAAGATTCACAAATAGAACATCAATGTTAGACCCCCAACTACCGTATCTCAAGAGAAGATTCACAAATAGAACATCAATGTTAGACCTCTACTACCGTATCTCAAGAGAAGATTCACAAATAGAACATCAGTGTTAGACCTCTACTACCATATCTCAAGAGAAGATTCACAAATAGAACATCAGTGTTAGACCCCCAACTACCGTATCTCAAGAGAAGATTCACAAATAGAACATCAATGTTAGACCTCTACTACCGTATCTCAAGAGAAGATTCACAAATAGAACATCAATGTTAGACCTCTACTACCATATCTCCAGAGAAGATTCACAAATAGAACATCAATGTTAGACCTCTACTACCGTATCTCAAGAGAAGATTCACAAATAGAACATCAATGTTAGACCTCTACTACCGTATCTCAAGAGAAGATTCACAAATAGAACATCACTGTTAGACTCCCAACTACCGTATCTCAAGAGAAGATTCACAAATAGAACAACAATGTTAGACCTCTACTACCGTATCTCAAGAGAAGATTCACAAATAGAACATCAATGTTAGACATCTACTACCGTATCTCAAGAGAAGATTCACAAATAGAACATCAGTGTTAGACTCCCAACTACCGTATCTCAAGAGAAGATTCACAAATAGAACATCAATGTTAGACCTCTACTACCGTATCTCAAGAGAAGATTCACAAATAGAACATCAATGTTAGACCTCTACTACCGTATCTCAAGAGAAGATTCACAAATAGAACATCAATGTTAGACCTCTCCTACCATATCTCAAGAGAAGATTCACAAATAGAACATCAATGTTAGACCTCTACTACCGTATCTCAAGAGAAGATTCACAAATAGAACATCAATGTTAGACATCTACTACCATATCTCAAGAGAAGATTCACAAATAGAACATCAATGTTAGACCTCTACTACCGTATCTCAAGAGAAGATTCACAAATAGAACATCAATGTTAGACCCCTACTACCGTATCTTAAGAGAACATCCACAAATAGAACATCAATGTTAGACCCCCCAACTACCGTATCTCAAGAGAAGATTCACAAATAGAACATCAATGTTAGACCTCTACTACCATATCTCAAGAGAAGATTCACAAATAGAACAACAATGTTAGACCTCTACTACCGTATCTCAAGAGAAGATTCATAAATAGAACATCAGTGTTAGACCTCTACTACCGTATCTCAAGAGAAGATTCACAAATAGAACATCAATGTTAGACTCCCAACTACCGTATCTCAAGAGAAGATTCACAAATGGAACATCAATGTTAGACCCCCAACTACCGTATCTCAAGAGAAGATTCACAAATAGAACATCAATGTTAGACCTCTACTACCATATCTCAAGAGAAGATTCATAAATAGAACATCAATGTTAGACCTCTACTACAGTATCTCAAGAGAAGATTCACAAATAGAACATCAGTGTTAGACCCCCAACTACCGTATCTCAAGAGAAGATTCACAAATAGAACATCAATGTTAGACCTCTACTACCATATCTCAAGAGAAGATTCACAAATAGAACATCAATGTTAGACCTCTACTACCGTATCTCAAGAGAAGATTCACAAATAGAACATCAATGTTAGACCTCTACTACCGTATCTCAAGAGAAGATTCACAAATAGAACATCAATGTTAGACCCCTACTACCGTATCTTAAGAGAACATCCACAAATAGAACATCAATGTTAGACCCCCAACTACCGTATCTCAAGAGAAGATTCACAAATAGAACATCAATGTTAGACCTCTACTACCATATCTCAAGAGAAGATTCACAAATAGAACAACAATGTTAGACCTCTACTACCGTATCTCAAGAGAAGATTCATAAATAGAACATCAGTGTTAGACCTCTACTACCGTATCTCAAGAGAAGATTCACAAATAGAACATCAATGTTAGACTCCCAACTACCGTATCTCAAGAGAAGATTCACAAATGGAACATCAATGTTAGACATCTACTACCGTATCTCAAGAGAAGATTCACAAATAGAACATCAATGTTAGACCTCTACTACCATATCTCAAGAGAAGATTCATAAATAGAACATCAATGTTAGACCTCTACTACAGTATCTCAAGAGAAGATTCACAAATAGAACATCAGTGTTAGACCCCCAACTACCGTATCTCAAGAGAAGATTCACAAATAGAACATCAATGTTAGACCTCTACCACCATATCTCAAGAGAAGATTCACAAATAGAACATCAATGTTAGACCTCTACTACCGTATCTCAAGAGAAGATTCACAAATAGAACATCAATGTTAGACTCCCAACTACCGTATCTCAAGAGAAGATTCACAAATAGAACATCAATGTTAGACATCTACTACCGTATCTCAAGAGAAGATTCACAAATAGAACATCAGTGTTAGACCTCTACTACCGTATCTCAAGAGAAGATTCACAAATGGAACATCAATGTTAGACCCCCAACTACCGTATCTCAAGAAAAGATTCACAAATAGAACATCAGTGTTAGACATCTACTACCGTATCTCAAGAGAAGATTCACAAATAGAACATCAATGTTAGACCTCTACTACCATATCTCAAGAGAAGATTCACAAATAGAACATCAATGTTAGACCTCTACTACCGTATCTCAAGAGAAGATTCACAAATAGAACATCAATGTTAGACTCCCAACTACCGTATCTCAAGAGAAGATTCACAAATAGAACATCAGTGTTAGACATCTACTACCGTATCTCAAGAGAAGATTCACAAATAGAACATCAGTGTTAGACCTCTACTACCGTATCTCAAGAGAAGATTCACAAATAGAACATCAATGTTAGACCTCTACTACCGTATCTCAAGAGAAGATTCACAAATAGAACATCAGTGTTAGACCTCTACTACCGTATCTCAAGAGAAGATTCACAAATAGAACATCAATGTTAGACTCCCAACTACCGTATCTCAAGAGAAGATTCACAAATAGAACATCAATGTTAGACCTATACTACCGTATCTCAAGAGAAGATTCACAAATAGAACATCAATGTTAGACATCTACTACCGTATCTCAAGAGAAGATTCACAAATAGAACATCAATGTTAGACTCCCAACTACCGTATCTCAAGAGAAGATTCACAAATAGAACATCAATGTTAGACCCCCAACTACCGTATCTCAAGAGAAGATTTACAAATAGAACATCAATGTTAGACCCCCAACTACCGTATCTCAAGAGAAGATTCACAAATGGAACATCAATGTTAGACTCCCAACTACCGTATCTCAAGAGAAGATTCACAAATAGAACATCAGTGTTAGACCTCTACTACCGTATCTCAAGAGAAGATTCACAAATAGAACATCAATGTTAGACTCCCAACTACCGTATCTCAAGAGAAGATTCACAAATAGAACAGCAATGTTAGACATCTACTACCGTATCTCAAGGGAAGATTCACAAATAGAACATCAGTGTTAGACCTCTACTACCGTATCTCAAGAGAAGATTCATAAATAGAACATCAATGTTAGACCCCCAACTACCGTATCTCAAGAGAAGATTCACAAATAGAACATCAGTGTTAGACCTCTACTACCATATCTCAAGAGAAGATTCACAAATAGAACATCAATGTTAGACCTCTACTACCGTATCTCAAGAGAAGATTCACAAATAGAACATCAATGTTAGACCCCCAACTACCGTATCTCAAGAGAAGATTCACAAATAGAACATCAGTGTTAGACCTCTACTACCGTATCTCAAGAGAAGATTCACAAATAGACCATCAATGTTAGACTCCCAACTACCGTATCTCAAGAGAAGATTCACAAATAGAACATCAATGTTAGACCCCCAACTACCGTATCTCAAGAGAAGATTCACAAATAGAACATCAGTGTTAGACCTCTACTACCATATCTCAAGAGAAGATTCACAAATAGAACATCAGTGTTAGACCTCTACTACCATATCTCAAGAGAAGATTCACAAATAGAACATCAATGTTAGACCTCTACTACCGTATCTCAAGAGAAGATTCATAAATAGAACATCAATGTTAGACCTCTACTACCGTATCTCAAGAGAAGATTCATAAATAGAACATCAATGTTAGACCTCTACTACCGTATCTCAAGAGAAGATTCACAAATAGAACATCAATTTTAGACCTCTACTACCATATCTCAAGAGAAGATTCACAAATAGAACATCAATGTTAGACCTCTACTACCGTATCTCAAGAGAAGATTCACAAATAGAACATCAATGTTAGACCTCTACTACCGTATCTCAAGAGAAGATTCATAAATAGAACATCAATGTTAGACCTCTACTACCGTATCTCAAGAGAAGATTCATAAATAGAACATCAATGTTAGACCTCTACTACCGTATCTCAAGAGAAGATTCATAAATAGAACATCAATGTTAGACCTCTACTACCGTATCTCAAGGGAAGATTCACAAATAGAACATCAGTGTTAGACCCCCAACTACCGTATCTTAAGAGAACATCCACAAATAGAACATCAAGTAAATTGCAATGTTTCCTGCAGTGCCTCCCAGTTTTCGTAACTGATAGGAAGAGACCCACTCGTGTTCTGTTGGCAACTAAGTCAGTCATTAGGCCCAAATGGGCGACTATTAGAATTACCAGGTGGTAGAGTGGGTCCATGGCCTTTCATTGTCAGTTTGAATATGAATTTTGCCTGGGCAGCAGAGGGTAAGAATACAGGTTGGAGTGAAGGGAAGACAAAGAGAAGATGAGAAGAAGAGAGTATGTCATATGAACTGTCAACACAACAACAAGTGGAACAGAACAGGTAAAGTAAAACGTACATACATAAAAACAAACATATAATACATTGACCAGCGAGGTTGGAGGATAGTGAATACATGAATTTCTGAGGTTGCGAGGTAGATAGGAGTTTATGGAGGTAAGATAATGAGAGGTCAAAAATAGCAACGCTTTTGATTAACCCTCTATCTAACCTGAAAAGCAGACGACACTTGCAAACAAGCTCGTTCCAACGAGGGGTCATAACCTATGTTTTTGAGACAAAAAATGAAAAATAATTGGCGATTTTTGAGAATAGCGCTGGCCGGTTTTGGCCGTTACGTTGGGTAAAGGGTTAACTAAGATATGAAAGTAACATAGCTCAGACAGCCAGCCAGATGTATACGTTTCAGAACAAGGAACAACCTTCCCTAATCAGTGCATAAACCTACGTTTTTATTGAGTCTTCCACCCCAGGAACAAAACCCATGACCATTATTATTAGAACTAGGAACAGGAGGGGAGGGGAGGGGGGGGGGGGGGCTCAACCTTCTCCAATTAGTACTTATATTTTTATTTCGTCGTTTATCCCAGGGACAAAACCTATAACCAATCAGCGGAACGAACTCGTCGAGCTAGCTCCACTGAGAAGTCATGGGTCATGGCCCCGATGCAAGAACAAAAGAGTTGAGTTCAATCTGGAGAATATATTGCAGTTAACGTCTGACTCTTTGGTTGTTAAAGGGGCAATTGATATGCATTGGGGTAGCAAGCGTATGGCAAAATGTGTTACGAAAACTCACATAGACTCTCCTCCACCCCCAACTTTGTTATAGTGCAAGTCTCAAGCGACGTGCGTAAAAGTGAGAGTACGGATGCTAATAAGCTTTTAGCTTAAAAATGAAAGCTTAAGATTTGCTTTGGCACAAGCTTTGTTCCCCGGGGGTAAGGGGTGCGGGGGTTGACGTGAACTCAACCTATATTTTTATTCGATCTTCTACCCCAGAGGCAAAGCCCGCGACCCATCACCGGAACGAGCTCGTAGAACTAGCTCCAGTGAGGGGCCACGAGCCACGCCCCGAAGCAAGAAGAGGTGGGTCCCAGCACTTCTACGTTTTGCTCAAACTTGTATTTATAACATTCGAGCTCTTAATGTTTAGCTTTAACCTCGATGTTTCATTTCAGCAGGAAGGGCTGGGGGGGGGGGGGGTCAGGGAGGAGCTCAACCCTCCCCAATCTGCACACAACCCATATGATTGTTCATGCGTGAAAGTGAGAATACGGATGCTAATGAGCATTTAAATTAACCCTTTACCCAACGCAGACGATATCAAAATTTATTATTTTAAATATCATTGTTTAGATTTTTTCAAAAAAATTCAACAAAACCATATCATGTGACCCCGACGAGCTCGTTCCAACGAGGGGTCACAGGATATGGTTTTGTTGAAAGTTTTTGAAAAATAATATTTTTCCAACTGTTGAATTTGCATATTACACGGGCGGATGCGGGCGATTCATTGGGTAAAGGGTTAAACGTGAAGACTTTATTAGGTTTGCTCTAACAGCAGACTTTCATCTCAGTAGTAGGTGTGGGGGGGGGGGGGGGGTGGTGACGAAGAGGGCGGGAACTCAGCCTGCATGTATATTTTTATTTGATTTTCTACCCATTGAAGCGAAGCAGAGAGCTTGCACAAGTGTGGGGGTCACGAGCCACATCTCCGAAGTAAGAAAAGGTGGGAAAGTTCTGTGACGCCCATAATTGTATTTACAGCATTCGAACATTTAAGTGTAGAAGTATTTAATTTTAGCTTCGAAATTTCATCTCGGAAGGGGAGGGGGGGGGGGGGGGGGCTTCTCCTTTACCAATCGGCACACACACCCATATTTTTGTTTAATCTTTCACTCCAGAAACAAAGAACCAGGAACAAGGCCCATGATCCATCAGCGGAACAATCTCGCCGAGCAAGCTCCGCTGGGGGCCACGAGCTACGGCCTCAAAGGAAGAACAAATGGGCTGAGCTCAAACTGGAGAATATGTTGCGAATGATGTCTGACGCTTAGGTTGTTAAAGGGGTAATAGTACATAAACTTACTTGTTTATTCAAATCCTTTCACCCCAGAAACAAAGCCCAGTGGAAAGCGCTCATCGAGCTAGCTGGGGGAACAAAACAGTTGTGCTCAAACCGGGGAATATGTTGCGAATGACGACTGACTCTTGGGTTGTTAGAGGGGTAAATGATATGCGTTGGGTGAAAAAGGCATGACAGAATATTCTGGGGAGACTCACATGGACTCATCTCCACCCCAGACCTCCAGGCTAAGTTTTGGTGCAAGGTTCCAGAGAAATGCGTAAAAATGAGAGTACGGAAGCCGGAAAATTTTCAGATTAGCGTGGAAGCCTAAAATTTGCTTTAACAACAAACTTTCATCCAAGCGGGTTGTGGCGGGGAGGGGGCGCGGTGTACAGGAGCCCGTCCTATATTTTTATTTGATCTTCTATCCCAGAAGCAAAGCCTGTGACCCATCACCGGAACAAGCCCGTAGAATTAGCTCCAGTGAGGGTCCACGAGCCACGTTCCCGAAGTGAGAAGAGATGGGTACCAGAACTTTAAAGTTATGCCCAAAATTAAATTTATAGCATTCGAGCTCTTAAATGTGTAGACGTTTAGCTTTAGCTTCAAAACTTCATCTCGGGGGAGGGGGGGGGGCGGGTGTTGAGGCTCAACCTTCCCCAATCAGTACATAAACCTATATGATTAGTCACGCGTGAAAGTGAGCACTTTAAACTTAAACCAACAACAGACCTCCGTAGCCACGCCCATATGTTTAATCTTGTGTGAAAGTGAGAGTGCTTTAAATTTGATCCAACAACAGACCTTCATCCTCGCAGAAGGAGGGTGGCGGAGGGGGCGGGCGGGAGATCAACCCATCTGCACACCTTCCTTTGATTTTCTACCGCTTGAAGCGAAGCACTCGACCCATATCCGGCACGAGCTCGCAGTGGCAGCCCCAGCGAGGGGCCATGAGCCACGTCCCCGAAACACGATGAGGTAGGTACCAAAACTTCTGAGCGATACCCAGAGTTGTATTTACCGCATCCGAACACTTAAGTGTGAAAACGTTTTGTTTTAACCCCAAAACACCATCCCGTGGGGAGAGGCGGGGGGGGGGGAGCTCTCCCAATCAGTACATAAACCTATATTTATATTTATCATACACCCCAGGAACCAAGCCCCAGAAACAAAGCCAGCGATAAGGGTAAAAGTGAGTGTACACATTCTAATGAGCTTTCAGCTTAGGCAGGAGCGGGGAGGGGGGGGGGGGGCTCAATCTTCGCCAAACAGTACACAACCCCACATGTTTATTCAAATCACCCCAGAAACAAAGCCCACAACCCACCAGCGGAGCGTGCTCGTCGAGCTAGATCCATTGAGGGGCCATGAGCCACGCCCCCGAAGGAAGAACAAAGGGGTTGTGCTCTAACTGGAAAATGTGTTGCGAGTGACGTCTGACGGAAATGTTGGGATAGGGGTAATTGATATGCGTTGAGGTGATATAGTCGTGACAGAATGTGTTGGGGGAGACTCACATGGACTCACCCCCACCCCAGCTTTCCACCTGAGTTACAGTGCAAGATTCCAGCAACATGCGCGAGGATGAGGATACGAGTGCTAATAACCTTTTGGCTTAAACGTGAAAGCGTAAAATTTGCTTTAACAAGAAACTTTCATCTCGGGGGGTGGGGGGGTGGGGGTGATCCGACCTTAACTTTACCCAATCCGTATACAAATCTATTTATTTGTTCAAATCCTTCACCCACGACACAAAGGCCATGAACCAACCAGAGAGACTAGCTCATCGAACCAATCCCTCTGAAGGGTTATGAGCTATGTCCCCGATGAAAGGGCAACATAGTTGTGTTGAAACTGGAGCATATGTTGCGAATGACTACCGACTCTAATGGCATGACAGAATGTGTTTGGCAGGCTCAAATAGACATCGACCCCATCCTCCACCAGGGTTATAGTACAAGATTCCAGCGAACTCCAACCCTCCACCAGAGTTATAGTACAAGATTCCAGCGAACACCAACCCTCCACCAGAGTTATAGTACAAGATTCCAGCGAACTCCAACCCTCCACCAGAGTTATAGTACAAGATTCCAGTGAACTCCAACCCTCCACCAGAGTTATAGTACAAGATTCCAGTGAACTGCATGAATGAAAGTAAGAGTACCGATGCTAATCAGCTTTCAGCTTAAACGTGAAAGGTTTAAATTTGCTTTAACAACAAACTTTTATCCCAGGGGTGGGGGCGGGCAGGAGCTCGACCTATATTTTTATTTGATCTACCTGAAAAGTGAAGCCCGCAAACCATCACCGGAACGAACCCATAGAATATTAGCTCCAATGAGGGTCCATGAGCCACATCCCCGAAATAAAAAGAGGTGGGCAGCCAAAAGCCCGCAAACCATCACCGGAACGAACCCATAGATTTAGCTCCAATAAGGGTCCATGAGCCACGTCCCAGAAATGAGAAGATGTGGGCAGCCAAACCTCTGAGTTTTGGCCAAGATTGTGTTTATAGCATTAGAGCACTTAAGTGTGAAGGCACTACAAAATTTCGTCAAAGGGCAGCAGGGGGGGGGGGGCGGGGGGGGGGGGGAGGGAGGTCTTATAGCTCTCACTACAAAGTTTCATCCAAGGGTGGGGGGGGGGAGGCCACCCTTTCCAATCCGTATTTAAATCTATATGTTTATTCATGCGTGGAGGTAAGAATACGGATGCTAGTAAACTTATGGTTTAAACGTGAAAACTTTAAATTTGCTCTAGCAACAGACATTCATCACTATAGAAGGGGAGGGGTTTTTGTAGGCAGGAGCCCACGCTACATGTATCACTTTATATGATTTTCTACCCCTTGAAGCGAAGCACACGGCCCATCGCCGGAACGAGCTCATAGAACTAACTCCACTTGGGCCACGAACCGCGTCCCCCGAAGTAGATAAAGGTGGGCACCAGGTTTGCTGAGTATTGCCCAGATTTGTATTTATGGCATTCAAACACATAAATATGAAAACATCTAGTTTTATCTTCAAAATTTCATTTCGGGGGTGGGGGTGGGGGGGGGGGGGGGGGGGCTCAACCTACACCAATCAGTACATAAACCTATATTTTTGTTTAATCTCTCACCCCCTCCCCAAAAAAACCCCAAAAAACAAAGCCCCAGAAACAAAGCCCACAACCCATCATCTGAAGAATGAGCTCGCGAGCTAGCTCCACTGAGGAGCCACGTCCCCAGCAGCAGAACAAAAGAGTTGTGTTCAAGCTGGTGAAGATATTCTAGATGACGTCTAGCTCTTAGGTTGGGATAGGGGTAAGTGATATTTTATTTAATTTTCCACCCCCTGAAATGAAGCCCGCGACCCATCAGCAGTGAAGCTCAACCTCTGAGTTATGCCCAGAGTTGTATTTATAGAATTTGAACACATAAGTGTGAAGGCTTTTTGCTTTAACTACAACGTTTGTTCACGGCGGTGGAGGGGGTGCAGGGGGGGGGGGGGGGGCTCAACCTTCCCTTCTGGGCATTTGTCATCTAATCTTTTTTGTTAATTAGAACAAATAAAATATGTTTAATCTGATCTGATCTGCCTTCAGGGGGAAAAGATGACGGGGTGATTGGAGGGGAAAAACAAACCAAACAACAAAAACAATACAACCCCCCCCCCCCCCCCCCCCCCAAAAAAAAAAGCAAAAAAAAAAAAACAACCCCCTCCACCACCCCCCAAAAACACCAAAAAAACTCCACACACCCTCTCCCGAAAGCCCTTAAAAGGGCTGTTAGTCTTTATTCAAATGTTTATTTATATAAAATGTACACTCATCCCAGACAGGCAAGCTTGTTTCAATGCTTACCTGGTGTTTGGTGGTTTCCTGTGTATGTTAACAGAAAAGTGGGTTGTACCATTTGGGAAATGGTGGGCCTGCCAAGTATAACATATGGTACGGAAGTGGTACTCCTAAATCAAACGGCTGAAAAGAGCTTAGAAACCCTGCATAACGATGCAGGTCGATGGATAACGGGTTCGAGTAATGCCGCAGCACTAGAAGCAATCAGGCGTGAGCTTGGGTGGATGAGGATCAAGGACAGGATAGACTTATTGAAACTTGGTTATCTTAATTATTTGGTATATTTCCCCGACAGCCGATGGTGTAAAGTAATGTTCCAGAGAATTTTCGACTCAAATATCAAGACAGGGTGGATGCTCCAAGTGAGGGAGCTAATAGAGAACTCCTCATTGGAGATCTCGGTTCTAGACCTTGGGGCAAACCAGGGTAAAAAATCGTCAGAGAAAGGGTCATGGTAACCTTAATTGGCGAGAGGGGGGGGGGGGGGGGTCAAATCAAAGAGGCCTTTGGGTGGCCTGCGTGATAAAGAGAAGCCTGGTTTTGACGAGTATCTTGATGGCACCTATGGTGGGTCACTGTTATTCAAGCTGAGGGCGCGGTCCCTGGAGCTGAGGGGAAAAATTGGGAAAACAGTGAAAAGGAGTGCCAGATGTGTAATTTGGGCGTGGTGGATACTCTGGAACACTTTCTTCTAGAATGCCCAAAATACCCGTCTAAAAGAATAAGATTCAATGGGGGCATAATGGGGAAGTGGGATGGGAGAATAAAGGACATGTGGTTAGTGAGAGATTCAAAGGAGAGGGTTAATATGCTAATTGGAGAGATTGGGAAGAATGGGGCAAGGGCTGTCATCAAACAGTTCGTTCCGAGTGCTGGGAGGAGAGAAGAAGCGTGGGAATAGGGAGGCAGTTAGGAGTACAGGGGTAACCAAGTCCTTCTCACCCGAGAATCGCGTCAAATCAGCGCCCGGCCAAAGTGTTATTATTACCAATTCCTCTACGCTTCGACTACCATTTACATGCGTCTTCTTGAAAAGGGTGTTACAAGAAAATTTGAGAATGTTCAGTTGGAAAAGTTATAGGTAGAGAGAAAGATAGGTATCCACTATTGTATATAGGCTGTTGTGTGATTGTTGCTATGGATGGGGTGAGGGGTGGGTTTCTTTGGAGCCCACTCCCCACACGCAGAGTTGCGAGGCAATCCTCACAGACTCAATCCTAAAGTTCTCAATGAGTAGCAAGGCAATCTTCACTGACTCCACGCAGTTTAATTCTATTGAGTAATTTCAATTTACTGTGGCTTCTTTTGTTTTTCTGATAAGGGTTCGGTGTTCGTTCAGCTTCACCATTGATTCACTATCCTGGAGTCTGTGGAGGGTTTTGTAATATATAGGTCCCTTTAAGTGCGTTTCAATCGCGTTTCAGCAGTCTTGCGAGGCAACCCTCACAGACCCAATCATAAAGTTCTCAATGAGTAGCGAGGCAATCCTCACTGACTCCACGCAATTTAATTATATTGTATAATGTTTTTTTTCCGTAAACTTATTTTGTTTTTCTGTTTAGGGATCGGTTTTCGTTTAGCTCAACCATTAATTCACTATCTTGGAGTCTGCTGAGGCTTTTGTTTTGTTGGTCTTTTAATCGCGTATCAATAGTTTCTATTTTTGCTAGCTCATGAAATTCCTTTATCGATGTTAATTTGGGCTTGCATAATGCCACACGCAGGGCATAATTTTGAATTCTCTGTAGCTTCTGGATATTGATTTTGCTCAGGTCACTTGTTATTATGGCACCGTATTCTAGTAGCGGACGTATAAATGTTTTGTAGAGCTTGAGAAGCACATCTTTGTTTGCTCCCCAATTTCTATTTCTGATCATCTTCAGAAAATTGATACGTTTAGTAGTTCTAACCGTAATGGAGTTTACGTGACTGTTTAGACTGAGATTGCTATCTAGGATAAATCCCAAAAATATGGCCTCTTTGTTTGCTTCTAGTTTGTGATCGTATAACTGGAGATCGATACTGGGGACTGGTTTTTCTCTTTGCTTCTTGAAGAACGTAACTTTTTGAGTTTTTGCGGCACTGAATTTGATGCTCCATAGGGCGCACCAGCTCTCTAGATCGCGATTTTTAATTATGTTTCGGGACTTGTTGGCGGTCCACGTGCCTTTGTCTGATCCCCTGGACTAGCCAAATTTAAAGGGTAGGGTAATCAAAGCTCAAATTTGTCAAGCGACGTGACACTTTTGTTCTCTTCACGCTTCATCAAAGAATGTGTGAAAATTACTTGTGCTGGTACAAATGCTTTAATCAGCTTATTGTTTCTTATCCACGTCGTATGTCAAATCTGACAAAATGTATAACATCTGAGAACCAGTCTTTCCACCTATCAGTCCGATTTGTGTGTCAAATCTGACAAAATGTATGACATCTGAGAACCAGTCTTTCCACCTATCAGTCCGATTTGCGATTTAGCAATAAAGCCGCTTTCATTAGTTTGAAAATGCTTTGTTTCCAAAACCTGTCCACACTTGCACCAATTTAAGGTCCTTTTGTGTAGACTATTGGACATGGGATTGATAGATTTAGCACTGAAAATTTATTGATTGACTGATTGATTGATTGATTGATTTATGCGTTGCCTTTTGTATATTATTGCTTATATTGTCCCGTTATCATATTTACATAAAAAAAGAAAAAAAAAAAGAAAGATAGAAATCTCTGGGATGATTTCAGCCATCTCGGAAGCTGGTTCCAAAGAAATGGAGCAGCCACCGAAAAGACTCGATCACCAGCTGTTACAAGGTTACCCGGTACATGAACAAGATTGTTTGACACTACCAAATGCAGAGGTTTCGTAACGTCAAATCAACGTTTGCCAGATACGACGGGCCCTGCGGATGATATCTCTTAGAGCCTCTTTTGAGTTTAAATCTGTGACAGTAACCCGCTGTGTTCGATCCGTAAGGTACCACCGAAACCATTCCAGTGCAGTACCAATTATACCGAGCCGAACAGCAAGTCAGTTACAAAGTAACCGTGGTCGATAGTATTAAATGCTACTCTTAGATCGAGCAATACCAGGTGGGAAACTTGCTGTTTGTCCCTGGAGTGGAGAATGTCATTCTGCACACGTAGAAGGGCGGTTTCAGTACCTGCATGCTGACTGAAACTCCTCCGCGAGCGAGATTGCAGCGAGACACGACATTGTGTTCGCGGATCTGCTTGGCGACTGCACGCTTGATTACTTTGGGCAGAAATGAGAGACCCGAAACTGGGCGATAGTTTTTTAAGATTCAGGATCCAAACCAGGCTTCTTAATAAGCGGTGTAACTAGAGCCTCTTTCATAGATGATGGAAAAACTCCTGATGCTAATGACGTATTCACTATATCCAGGAGCCATGGCATAAAATCGGGAAAACAAGGTTTCAGTAATTTTGTTGGAATAACCTCAACTCATCGGGCGCAAGAGTCTTGAACGATTCTAGATTCGCCGACGCCGTATGAGGTGGGCGGAGCTGTGATGAAATGTCCCCTTGCACAAATGGATTGAGACTGGACCGAATGGTGTCAATTTTTTCAAAAAAGTTTGAAAATTTGTTAACTAAATCTTCCGCTCATGAGTGTTCCGGTAGGGTTGCATTCTTTTTTGCTGGATGGATTAACCGATTAACCCTTTACCCAACGCAGACGATATCAAAATTTATTATTTTAAATATCATTTTTTAAAATTTTTCAAAAATTTCAACAAAACCATATCATGTGACCCCTCATTGGAACGACCTCAGTGAACTCGTTCCAATGAGGGGTCATATGATATGGTTTTGTTTAAATATTTTGAAAAATTTAATTTTTTCAACTGCTCAATTTGCATATTACGCGGGCGGATCGGGCGATTCGTTAGGTGAAGGGTTAAGCAGGATCTTTTGATTCACAAACATTTTCCTACGTATAGTAAGTTTTGAAGTTCTCGTTACTCCAATTTCTGGCGTTGGTGTTTTACATGTCTCATTTCGTTATTGTACCAGGGTGAATGGTGGTGCCCAGACACAATTCTGGACTTTTCAGGCGCGAATTGATGAATGAGTTTATGTGAGAGGTCAGTAAACTTTGTAACAGATTCGCTGTTGACTCACAATGGATCTCATCCGTCGATAACGATAACACACTTGAAAATGCGTTCTGGGCTCAATGTTCCTGAGTTTACGGCAGGTAATCTTTTCCTTAAATGTTTGTGGTTGAGGTAGCCTAATGTCGAATTTTACCATGTAATGGTCTGATATGGCTATACCAATAACCTCCAGACTGTGTACCACATGTTGATCGCACGCACGAACAATTAATAAATGGAGTGTGTGATTGCTACCGTGGGTTAGGTCATTTACAATCTGTGTAAGTACCATAGATTCCAGGACGATTGGTTAAGTCATTTACAATCTGTGTAAGTATCATAGATTCCAGGACGATGGGTTAGGTCATTTACAATGTGTGTAAGTACCATAGATTCCAGGACGATGGGTTAGGTCATTTACAATCTATGTAAGGACCATAGATTCCAGGACGATGGGTTAGGTCATTTACAATCTGTGTAAGTGTCATAGATTCCAGGACGATGGGTTACGTCATTTACAATCTGTGTAAGTACCATAGATTCCAGGACGATGGGTTAGGTCATTTACAATCTGTGTAAGTCCCATAGATTCCAGGATGCGATGGGCTAGGTCATTTACAATCTGTGTAAGAACCATAGATTCCAGGACGATGGGTTAGGCCATTTACAATCTGTGTAAGTACCATAGATTCTAGGATACGATGGGTTAGGTCATTTACAATCTGTGTAAGTACCATAGATTTCAGGACGATGGGTTAGGTCATTTACAATCTGTGTAAGTACCATAGATTCCAGGACGATTGGTTAAGTCATTTACAATCTGTGTAAGTACCATAGATTCCAGGACGATGGGTTAGGTCATTTACAATCTGTGTAAGTACCATAGATTCCAGGATACGATGGGCTAGGTCATTTACAATCTGTGTAAGAACCATAGATTCCAGGACGATGGGTTAGGTCATTTACAATGTGTGTAAGTACCATAGATTCCAGGACGATGGGTTAGGTCATTTACAATCTGTGTAAGTACCATAGATTCCAGGACGATGGGTTAGGCCATTTACAATCTGTGTAAGTACCATATATTCCAGGATACGGTGGGTTAGGTCATTTACAATCTGAGTAAGTACCATAGATTCCAGGACGATGGGTTAGGTCATTTACAATCTGTGTAAGTACCATAGATTCCAGGACGATGGGTTAGGTCATTTACAATCTGTGTAGGTACCATAGATTCCAGGACGATGGGTTAGGTCATTTACAATCCTTGTAAGTACCATAGATTCCAGGACGATGGGTTAGGTCATTTACAATCTGTGTAAGTACCATATATTCCAGGACGATGAGTTAGGTCATTTACAATCTGTGTAAGTACCATAGACTCCAGGACGATAGGTTAGGCCATTTACAATCTGTGTAAGTACCATAGATTCCAGGATACGATGGGTTAGGTCATTTACAATCTGTGTAAGTACCATAGATTCCAGGATACGATGGGTTAGGTCATTTACAATCTGTGTAAGTACCCTAGATTCCAGGATACGATGGGTTAGGTCATTTACAATCTGTGTAAGTACCATAGATTCCAGGATGATGGGTTTGGTCATTTACAATCCGCGTAAGTACCATAGATTCCAGGACGATGGGTTAGGTCATTTACAATCCGTGGAAGTACCATAGATTCCAGGACGATGGGTTAAGTCATTTACAATCTGTGTAAGTACCATAGATTCCAGGATACGATGGGCTAGGTCATTTACAATCTGTGTAAGTACCATAGATTCCAGGACGATGGGTTAGGTCATTTACAACCTGTGTAAGTACCATAGATTCCAGGACGATGGGTTATGTCATTTACAATCTGTGTAAGTACCATAGATTCCAGGACGATGGGTTAGGTCAGTTACAACCTGTGTAAGTACATAGATTCCAGGATACGATGGGCTAGGTCATTTACAATCTGTGTAAGAACCATAGATTCCAGGACGATGGGTTAGGTCATTTACAATGTGTGTAAGTACCATAGATTCCAGGACGATGGGTTAGGTCATTTACAATGTGTGTAAGTACCATAGATTCCAGGACGATGGATTAGGTCATTTACAATCCGTGGAAGTACCATAGATTCCAGGACGATGGGTTAGGTCATTTACAATCTGTGTAAGTACCATAGATTCCAGGATACGATGGGCTAGGTCATTTACAACCTGTGTAAGTACCATAGATTCCAGGACGATGGGTTAGGTCATTTACAACCTGTGTAAGTACATAGATTCCAGGATACGATGGGCTAGGTCATTTACAAACTGTGTAAGAACCATAGATTCCAGGACGATGGGTCAGGTCATTTACAATGTGTGTAAGTATCATAGATTCCAGGACGATGGGTTAGGTCATTTACAATCTGTGTCAGTACCATAGATTCCAGGACGATGGGTTAGGTCATTTACAATCTGTGTAAGTTCCATATATTCCAGGACGATTGGTTAAGTCATTTACAATCTGTGTAAGTACCATAGATTCCAGGACGATGGGTTAGGTCATTTACAATCTGTGTAAGTACCATAGATTCCAGAAGCACACTAAAATCAAGTTCGTCTTCGTCGGTTCACGTCATCAAGGTGGAAATTAAAGTCCCACTGGAAGTAACAATGTTCCCGAGAAATTCTGAAAATTCTTTAAAGAACTATTTTACGGTGAATTTATTTTTGTTGTTTGGAGGAGGTCTGTAGACAGTAACAATTCTGACTGACCGAGAACCACAAGTCAAAGAACCAGCTATTGATTCGAATGATTTAAGCTTGTGTATAGATTTAGGTTTTACCTTCAAGTTGTTATCAAAAAGGATACAGACTTTGGATTTGGTGGAACTTGGGACGTGAAGTAAGTTTCTGCGACCCTGCTGGATCTTGCCGATTGAGGTAGCAGAGTCGGGTTTCAACCATAATTCAGTAACCAGGTCCACAGATAATTCGTTGTCGTCCATCATTTCATGAACATCGCTGATTTTATTCAGCACAGATCTTGTACTGGTACGTCAGACACCAACTGGATGCAATCTACACAGATCAGTTTGGACCAAATTAATTCTATCCATCCAGTTTTACTATTCGTGACTTGAATTGCCTTTGACCATCTCTCCGGTTCCTCCGCCAATGCAATATGCCAAGAGATTTATGTTTTTCGAAGACGTCACTGTCCAAGGGGTAGACGAATTTATTGGGACTACTACTAATTGAACGCACATTGTTCGAGTTATTCACATACACAGTTCGATGATAAGTGAATATTCGCGGGTAACTGAACGTGAGTTCATCACTGTCATGATATTTGAATGATATGTGATGTATAAAGAAAAATAATATGAAACAAATATAAAAATAGAATGTATTGAGTAAAATGTGAGACGTCTGCGGACATGGGTAAGATACATACAGTGCATACTGAAACTACAGACATATACTTTGAGGTGTCTGTAAAAAAAAACGGAGGTGTGGTCAACATACATATGAACATTGAATAGGATACAAAGAATCTGTATGCTCCCTTCTTGACTTTAAGCTTGATATCGTCAGATCTAACTTTATCATGAAGCGATGGATAGTTCTTATTGAAGTGTATTGACGTTTTTTCTCATTGGTCATCGCATAGGTAGAACACAAGCATTTCCTGTGAGGTCTTCCGGTTGGTCACGTGTTTCGTAAAGTCGGTTCTCTCTATCTTGTCAAGTGGACAGGTAACTTTCTGAAGCTACTGAAACACTCCAACCTGGAGACTGCCAGGTATGCTAAGTTGGAAAACCGGCGATGGTAGTCGATGATCCAATCCTTTTGTAGAGCCCCTGTTGCCAGGCCCTGTCAACAGTAGAAGTAAGCGAGTATCTAAGGCGCCAGTTCTGAACATACATTTTTCACCCGAACGCTTTGATGGCATGCGAGAGGACCACATCAACAACATCGTCCAAGGCGAAGACTTCTTAGTCCGAAGACAAGTGGGGAGGGTTTTACGCATCCGCTGGCACCGAACCCTGGTTGGTTTGAGGGGAATAGCTTTCTTATGGAGTTCGAGAGCTTCGTCTTGTGCTGTGGTCAGCCTTGACATTCACATAATTGTCGCCATGGTCGCGCTACCATTCGTATGGAATCTCACCAGCAATAGGGATGGGTGATCCTGATCACCGCATCAGATTATCTGAACACTCCTCTGTTCTGGCCAGCCGAGGCAGGTTTCCATCTTTACCTTTGGAATAGTGAAGACCTGATGATGCCTCTTGGTACATACGTCTGGCATCCAGTCATTCTGCCCACTCTACCGCAAAGAGAAAACCGCGGTGAACACCAATGAGTCCCTGACCCGAAAAAACAACATTGCTAATCGCCCCACTGCCACCATTGCCGTTTAGGTATGAGACCTGGTAGTTCGTGAGAGGGTCTTCATGCCGGGGTGCTGCGGAATCTGGAATGTTATTTTCTGGCACCAGTTCTGTGGGTTTAGAAGATATGTGGCGCTATTCTGAGGAATATAGATAGTTTCTCCAACTTTCACGCCGAGGGTTGTGGTTGCACGTCTTAACTCTGTAGCAACGCAGTAGCATGCAGATTCCACAACATTTCCACTTTTTATGGAAAGCCATAATTTGAGCAGCGTTTTTTCTTGATGTATATGGTGTTCCACTCGGACATATACTCCTTCCGATTCAAACGCTTCGGCATGCAGAGAATAATGATATGGGCATAGGCAAGCATACTGACCCGCAGGTGGGTTGCAGCTGGCATCTGACAGAGTAACTTAACAAGTGACCTACAGAGCTTCTACAATTGCCGCTATTGTGAGAGTCCCTAGTGTCGATCTTCAGGAAGTCATACTCTATTTTGCTCTTCGAAAGTGATAATGGATTCTCAAGAGTCAAGTCAGATTAGAATGCCGGGCTTAGTGAGATATGAGAGGTGGGTGCACTCGGATCCCAGTCCTGCTGCTCGAAATGCCTGCCAAACCATGTAAAGATCACTAAGTGAACAAAAAGGTTGAAAACCCGACTAATTTCGTATTTTTTTCCAATATAAGTTCCACCAATTTTTAATGAAACTACACATTGTATACACATTTGGATATCAAAAGAACCCAAAAAGCCGATTCTGATAATATCTAAATTTCAATAGGTCTGCGATTAAATTTTGGAGATATTTAAGGCTATTTTAGGCTTAATGTGGTCAATGTTCGGGCCGTGTTCGTCTTTATGTTGGGTAAATGGTCAGCGTTTGACGCCTTCAGTCCGGTGGTAGCTGACCGCACATATCCATTCTATAAAACGCATTTTCAATCGGTATATTCCTCCCAGTCAGTTACTATAAATATTGCTTGTGCGGATATTTTAGGGGCAAGTCTGTTTTATGCGTCTTGTTATGGCTTCTGTAAATAGGGGGGGGGGGGGGGGGCGGGGGGGATCTTGCGGCTTGCGATTTTAGAATACGGTTTTAGCTACTCTTTAAGCTCATCTAAATATTATTAAAATCTTCAAATTTATCATTTTCCCGTTCCTTACACAAATGTCGACAAAGGAATACACATTGTTAGTACGCATCGCTGGCTGTCTGAACTCGCTTGCTCATGTGGGTCACAATGGCACCGTGCATTAAGGCACACTGCACGACGATTGTGTACGTCTTGATGATGGAGAGCTGATAGCTGCTCGTCCGTGCTCACCACGACGTTGTCTGTGAGGGTGGGGATGGGAAGAGAGGCTTGGGGGACTCCGGTTTCCCCCGCTTGTAGAGCTTTTATCGACACTGAACGATTCTGCTGTTGAAGTGTCTTTAAATTCAGACGGGTTTCTCTATTATAAAATAAAGTTTTTTTTCTGAAATCACTACCAGATGGCCCTACATACAAATCCCAAGTTTCGGCCTGATCGCCCCAGTAGTTTCCGAGATCGTTACTGCGCATGCGCGAAGACGGACCCCACCCCAGGTCCGACGGATGGAAAACCTTTCCAGGACCGAACTACATACGCTAACTTTCGTCCCGATCGGCCCAGCCGTTTTCGAGTCCATAACGAACACACACACACAGCGGCAGTTTGGTCCTGGGAAGGTTTCCACCCATTGGACCTGGGGTGGGGCCCGTCTTCACATATCAGTCGGTCTGCCTGTGTAGATTAGATTAAACATATTTTTATTTGCCATTAATAAATGCAAATCAGGATTAGAGAACAAGTGCTAGTCACTTAGAAAACTCTCCGCTCCTGTACATAGAATAACAGAAATACAATGGCAGAACAAAATTATGAAAAACAAATTAGGATAGATAAAAAGAAAGACTTAATTAGATAGTGAAAAAGTTACCAATAAAAAGGAAAAACATAAGGAAAACAGAAAGAAAGAAAAAACCTGCTCCATACTACACTATATACATATAGTGATGATGCCCTCCCTTCACACACCCTGCTTCCGGTGTCTCTGGCTGATGCAGTGCCGCAAGAAACAGTATCAACTACATGTATAAAACCAGTCGGTACGTCATGTATGTTGTGCCACCTGACCCGTATTGAACGTTATTACTGTCATATCCTACATGGTTGCATCTATGCGCCGTGGTCTGGGTTAAACCGGAGTGAGTCCCGAGTAAATTTTTGAACAGACAGGAAAATACATGCATTACTGTTGAATGAGAATGATGGGCTCCCATAAAGTAACAAATCTATTGTAGCCCTGTCACTTGTTACTCGTCTCAATTCGTCAAATAGGGTTTGACGAATGACGTCATAGTTGGTGCAGTGCAGAAAGTAATGTTCTGCATCCTCAACGCCTCTGCCACAAGAACAGATTGGGGAAGTACCAATGTAATTATTATATTTATCACCATTAAGGTCACTACAACCAGTCCGTAGCCTCGCGTGGATGATGTTATATTTACGAGTTCCTGTCGCAAAATGAGAAGGTGGTTTGAAATTGGCTGGTGAGATCAATCTTTTGAATTCGATTAGTGAAGTGCTATTGCGAATGGCATCGGGCAGATTATTCCAAATTTCAGTACAGGAAGGGAAAAAAGATCGCTTGAATAGTTCCGTTCGACAATGATAAGGGGCAAAATTTGATGCATCGCGTAGACTATAATGAGATCTGTCGGAGACACGTTGTGGTAGTAGGTGATGTAGAAAATTCGGGGCTGTTCGATTAACAATTTTATAAAAAGTACACATTTTCTGAACATGACGCCTACTTTCCAAACTGTTCCAACCTACTTCCAGCAGAAGTCGTTCTTTTGAAACAGACCTTGTAAGTCCTGTGATTATTCGGGCAGCGTCACAGTGAACATCGTCCACTCGTTTGAGTTGGTACTCGGGAGCGCAGCTCCATACTGAATTTCCATATTCTAAAATTGGTAAGATAAAAGCAAGATACAGTTTTTCAAGGATTTTCCTATTAAAAACATATTTCAATTTTCTTAACTGGGATAGCCTCGCGTAAGCTTTTTTACAAATACTGTCAATATGTTCTGACCACGACAGGTTTGCTTGCAATGTTAGGCCTAAATGGCTGTGGTGTTTACAGAATTCAATTTCTTCATTATTAAATGTAATTTCTAGTGACGAAATTGTCTTGCTTAGAGTGAACAGGACAGCTTTAGTCTTTTTCGCGTTGAATGAGACTAACCAAGTTTCGGCCCAATCATTTATCTTTTTTAACTCAGAGTTCATTTTCAACTCAATATTACTAGGATTACTGGATGATTCAGTCAAGCACGTGTCATCCGCAAAAAGGCGAGTGATTGAGTCTATTTCGTCAACAATGTCATTTATGTATACTAAGAAGAGGAAAGGCCCAAGAACTGATCCCTGTGGTACTCCTGCTGTGACTTCTTCATAATTGGAATAAGAGCTGTTAATTTTAACTCTTTGTTTTCTAGATGATATGTAGCTATGAAACCATTTAAGTAAACTTCCCGAAACTCCATATACCCTTAGTTTAAAAATAAGCCCTTGATGCCACACTCTGTCAAACGCCTTCGATATATCGCAGAAGACGCCGCACGTATGCATACTTCTGTCTACAGCTTCGCAAAGGCGGTGGTAGACTTCCAACAGCTGGAATACAGTACTGTTATTTGGAAGAAAGCCAGATTGTAAATGGTAAAATAGATTGTTCTCATTAAAATGATTGTAAACGTCTTTGAACACCACTCGCTCCATGATTTTTCCTATGCAACATAGTAAAGAGATAGGTCGATAATTATGAGGGTCTTGGCGGTCTCCCTTTTTATACAGTGGAATTACATCAGCGTGTTTCCACTCTGATGGAAAAACAGCCAAGTCCAATGATTTTCTAAATAACAGAAATAGGGGTCTGCTAACGCTAGATTTCGTTTCCTTCAGCATTCTATGTCCGATGCCGTCATGGCCACTACTTTTGCTGGTTTTGAGAGTTTTGATTATTTTGACAATGTCTTCCTGCGTAAAAGTGACGTCAGCTATTGATTTAATTGATCTGTGTTTGAAGGGTGGGAATTGTTTGCCCTTAGAGTCCAACAAGCTAGTCTTGATAAATGTTTCATTCAGGAGTTCAGCTTTCCCAATATCGGTTTCTAAGATATCAGAATAGGCACCCACGGTCTTTCTAAGGGCTGGTATACCTGGTTCAGACGCAAAATTGTTCTGAAACATTTTAATAACATGCCAGAATTGACGTTGATCATGATTTTCAGATATCAGATCATCAATTTTTTCGAAGTATTGTTCTTTAGCAAATTTCTTCATGTTATTAACTTTATTCCTAGCTACTTTATATTTTGCCCATGTGTTAGGATTGTTTGTTTTTAGAGCCGACTTACGTAGTCGATCGCGTAGGCGGAGAGCATGTCTGATTGTGCTGTCAAACCATGGCTTGTCGGATTTTCTTATTGTAACTATATGGTGTGGAATGCATTTTTCCGCAATCTTCAAGAAAGAAGACATAAACGCTGAAACAGCAACATCCATGTCTTCTTCCTTGCAGATTAAGTTCTCCCAGTCGGTTTCATCAATTAGATTGTTCATTTGTTCAAAA
The DNA here is from genome assembly GCA_031216915.1 of Pictodentalium vernedei. Lineage (NCBI taxonomy): Eukaryota > Metazoa > Mollusca > Scaphopoda > Dentaliida > Dentaliidae > Pictodentalium > Pictodentalium vernedei. The sequence goes on along the minus strand of CM062291.1, from coordinate 11,965,267 downwards.
TCGGCTTTTTTGTAATTCCAGACTTCGCGACAGGTGAGGGGTTGAGTTGGGTGAGAACAAACTGCATGCGCGAATACCGCAAGATGGTCGGAAAAACCCAATTCAAGTGTGCCAGACTGGGCAACCGTAACAACATCGCTAATAATGAATGGGTCTAGCAGTGTTCGAGACGTTCTACCAATTCGTGTAGGCTCAGATACGACATTTGTTAGGTTGAATTGGGTTAATAATTGATTCAATCTACTATGCTCATCAAAAAGGTTGGAATTTATGTCACCAGTTAATACCACTGCTGGATTTATTTCTAAAGCCTTTTCAATTCTATCTTCTAGTTCTGTCCAGTAGTTTACGCTCGATTCTCGTTCAGATCTGTATGTAACGCAGAGAATAAATTTTTCTTTGTTACCAATTTCGAACCAAAGAATATCGTCATCAAATGACAAGTGTGTTATTTGTTTAAAGATGATGTGATCCGCAAAATATACCGCTACACCACCGCCAAACTGATTACGATTGTGTACAATAGGTACAGAATAGTTTGGAATTAATATATCATTTATATTCACATTGTCATCCAAATGTGTTTCCGTAAAACAGATAATATCAAAGTCGTCCACGTCTTCTGCTATTTTTGACAGTTTGTGGCGGATGCTACGGATATTGTAGTTTAAGATAGAGATTGTGTTTGAATTTTCACTGCCTGATGCTGGTCGAACTGGGCCGGGATTCAGGTGAATATCACCACAGAGTAAGAGTATTATCATAATAACAGTAGTAATTATAGAGGAGCAATGAGGTATTCTGAATGATAAACATCTGAGATGGACTGTACCTGTATACGGCCGAAAGCACACACCTGACTGATTTGAGTTTCTGTTAAGAATATTATAGAAAATTCCCACTGAGTGTCTGTGTTGCATTGCGTCAATCGCCATATTTAATTCTCACTTTAGTTTGTGAAGGATTTTTTGTGTCAGTGGGAGTGGCAAACATTCGTTTTTCCACAGGTTTAGTGCATTGGGCACACGGGTTGGCATCATCACTGGAGCAGGAAAAGAAGATAAAATGAACAAAAAAATATAGTAAATGCAACATGTGTTTAAACATGGTAATGTTCACCTGAAAAAAGAAAGCTCGAAGTGAATGGTCGGGTTAAGCGAAGATCTTGCGCTAGTATTCAAGTCCAGTTTTCAATACTATACTACCAAGTCCTGTAACAAAAAAGACGGATACGGTCCTGGATTTCTCCCAACCAGCTCATCATGTGAGTGAAAAAACAAACACAGATAACCGTTTCACCGAGTGCAGAAGGCTTCCTATTTATAAATTACAAAGAAATATATATACATATATATATATATATACACACATATATATATATATACATATATATATATACACTTCATCAAATATTTTATATAACTTCGTCAAATTGCCGTCATGCTCGGAAGTTTACTTCCTTCTAAGCGGCTTTCATTTTTGACTAATACTTATTCCGTTACGTTAAGTACCGTACCAATGTGTATCGCGTCATAGGAACGTAAAATTTAGCGTCACGCTGATCCTAATTGTTGAATGGGAAGTATAAAATCAAGAACCCGTCTATAAAATCGCCGATGCATATCTTCCTTGGGTGGCAACAAGTAAAGATATGTTCCGCATTACACGTTTTTCACTGTTTTTAATTGTAAATTATGGACAAACAAGACCGTATCATATCTTCCTTAGGTGGTAACGAGTGGAGATATATTCCGCGTTATTGCGCGCATTTTTTGTTCTCAGCCTAAGAATTAGAAGCATTCAATCATTTATCTCAACCTCGCCCTGGTAACAGAGGCAGAAGCGAGTTCGCAGGCAGTATTCACACATTCAACCATTCCTTGACCCGAATTGTTCAAACGCGTTGTTCTCCATATTCAAGTGTATTGCTTGTAAACCACCGTATCATATCTCCCTTGGGTGGTAAAGATATGTTCCCCGTTTCATGTTGTTCCCCGTATCCGAGTCTATTACGCGCAAAATAACTGTATCATATCTTCCTTGGGTGGCAACAAGTAAAGATATGTTCCGCGCTTCACTTTGCTTTTTGTATTCAAGTGTAAATTATGAAAAAATACCGTATATCTTCCTTGGGTGGCAACAAGTAAAGATATGTTCCGCGTTATTACGTAAAAAACAAATATGAATTAGACACTATTTCTAAAACCTCGCCCTGGTAACAGAGGCAGAGGCAAGTAAGTTCGTATACCGTCTTCACACATCCAACCACTCCTTGGCCCGAATCATTCAATCATTTAAAAGCGCGCCTCCATATCTCCGCCCCAGTACCCAACCCGCGTCAATCAGACATCAATACCGCTGATGGAAAATATAATTTTTTTATACCCTCCTTGCGTAGTAATAACCCCCTCCCCCCCGGACGATCCTTCCAGGGTGTGTAAATGTCTTGTCCCCACCCACTATTGCAGCATATATATGCCCTCCACCACTGATCTAAGGGCAATCCCTCCTATAATGTCTACATCGACAATCGTAGGCTAGGGTTCCATACTCCCCCCCCCCCCCCCCCCACACCACATACACATGATGTACGCACTGACATATACCAAATGATCATAATCTCACAACATATACACGCTATGTTCAACACCAATGCGTGTTTAGGTGTAATTGCTCTGTACACTAATTTATATCCCCCCCCCCCGTTCAGCAAGTTTATAAATGAGAATATTTGGAATTATTCTTGTCTATTGAGCCCATTGGGTTCTAGTGTTTGAAACTGTTTTGGACAACAACAATTTTTCATTTAAAGGAAGACATTATTTACAAACCGACGGCGTTGCAATAGGCTCGCGATTAGGGATGAATTATGCGTGCACATATATGGGTGAATGGGAAGAGAAACTGTCAAAAGCATCGAAGTTACACCCCCTTGAACAGGTACGGTACGTTGATGATATCTGGGGAGTATGGACGCATGGGTTGGAGTCTCTGAAACAATATCATTCTTTGGCAAATACGATACATCCAAGAATACAGGTTGATTTAAGGTGGTCTGAAAATGAGATAGAATTCTTAGACACGATAGTCAAAATTGAAGACGGATTTCTTAAAACCGGTTTATATACAAAACCCACGGACACGCATCAATACCTACACGCAAAGTCAGATCACCCAATCAACACTAAAAGAGCGATACCATATGGAATAGCTTCAAGAGTAAAAAGAATTTGTTCCGATAATGCTGAATATGAATGCCACAAAAATGATATAAAACAACACCTGCATGCCAGAGGTTACGATGAAAAGTTTGTAAGCGAACAACTAGAAAAGGTCGATCAAATCCAGCGCAAACAGTTACTTGAAAAACGATCCAACAAATCAACCGGCGAAAGAGTCCCGTTTGTGGTCACCTACTCGCGGCGCCTCCCCGACATCGGGAAAATAACGCGGGAGCGAATGCCCATTTTACACCGCTCAAAACGCATGAAGTTGGCATTCGAAAAACCTCCCCTGATTTCGTACAAAAGATTGAAAAATTTGGGAGATATCATAGTCCACAGCAAGCATAATAAAATGTTCAACAATCAAGGGACGGGATCTGATAGATGCGAGAGAAAATGTGCAATCTGTGGGTTTATGCTCCAAACAAAACAATTCGCAGACAAGAACGGGACGGCCTACCACATAGGAAAAAAAATCACCTGCATGTCCAGGAATGTGATATATGGGATTTTCTGCGACAAGTGCAATGAAGTTGTGTACGTGGGAGAGACGGGGACAAAATTGTATGAGAGAATGCAAAACCACCTGAGTAGAATAAAACTTGAGGTTATGGATGAACCGATACCACATCATTTCCTGACGAAAAACCATAGTATAAACAATTTTAGGATTATTGGGATTGAACAAATTAATAAACAAAATACAGCTTACAGGAGGGGTCGTGAAGCATTTTGGATTAACAAACTTCAAACACTAGAACCCAATGGGCTCAATAGACAAGAATAATTCCAAATATTCTCATTTATAAACTTGCTGAACGGGGGGGGGGGATATAAATTAGTGTACAGAGCAATTACACCTAAACACGCATTGGTGTTGAACATAGCGTGTATATGTTGTGAGATTATGATCATTTGGTATATGTCAGTGCGTACATCATGTGTATGTGGTGTGGGGGGGGGGGAGTATGGAACCCTAGCCTACGATTGTCGATGTAGACATTATAGGAGGGATTGCCCTTAGATCAGTGGTGGAGGGCATATATATGCTGCAATAGTGGGTGGGGACAAGACATTTACACACCCTGGAAGGATCGTCCGGGGGGGAGGGGGTTATTACTACGCAAGGAGGGTATAAAAAAATTATATTTTCCATCAGCGGTATTGATGTCTGATTGACGCGGGTTGGGTACTGGGGCGGAGATATGGAGGCGCGCTTTTAAATGATTGAATGATTCGGGCCAAGGAGTGGTTGGATGTGTGAAGACGGTATACGAACTTACTTGCCTCTGCCTCTGTTACCAGGGCGAGGTTTTAGAAATAGTGTCTAATTCATATTTGTTTTTTACGTAATAACGCGGAACATATCTTTACTTGTTGCCACCCAAGGAAGATATACGGTATTTTTTCATAATTTACACTTGAATACAAAAAGCAAAGTGAAGCGCGGAACATATCTTTACTTGTTGCCACCCAAGGAAGATATGATACAGTTATTTTGCGCGTAATAGACTCGGATACGGGGAACAACATGAAACGGGGAACATATCTTTACCACCCAAGGGAGATATGATACGGTGGTTTACAAGCAATACACTTGAATATGGAGAACAACGCGTTTGAACAATTCGGGTCAAGGAATGGTTGAATGTGTGAATACTGCCTGCGAACTCGCTTCTGCCTCTGTTACCAGGGCGAGGTTGAGATAAATGATTGAATGCTTCTAATTCTTAGGCTGAGAACAAAAAATGCGCGCAATAACGCGGAATATATCTCCACTCGTTACCACCTAAGGAAGATATGATACGGTCTTGTTTGTCCATAATTTACAATTAAAAACAGTGAAAAACGTGTAATGCGGAACATATCTTTACTTGTTGCCACCCAAGGAAGATATGCATCGGCGATTTTATAGACGGGTTCTTGATTTTATACTTCCCATTCAACAATTAGGATCAGCGTGACGCTAAATTTTACGTTCCTATGACGCGATACACATTGGTACGGTACTTAACGTAACGGAATAAGTATTAGTCAAAAATGAAAGCCGCTTAGAAGGAAGTAAACTTCCGAGCATGACGGCAATTTGACGAAGTCATATATATATATACATATATATATATATATATATATAAAGAAGAAGATATATTTTGTGGTGTTCCAAACGGCAACATGGTGCGATCTGCCTGTGTGTTCGCTATAGACTCGAAATCGAATGGGTTGATTGGGACGGAACTTGGCAGGCGTATATATTCCGATCCCGGGAAGCTTTTCCACCCATCGGACCCAGGGTGGGGCCCGCCTTCGCGCATGTACAGTGACAATCTCTGAACTACTTTTGCGATCGGGACAAAACCTGGGATTTGTATGTACGTTCCACCAGGTAGTGATTTGCCACTGTCGGCTATGGGGTGCCATCTAGTCTATCTATATATTTGAGTAATCTTGCTTGTCTATTTGTCTGTCTGTAGGTATAGACTCGAAAACGTCCGGGTTGATCTGGGAAGAAATTTGGCATGGGTGTGTGGTTCGGGTCTGGGAAGGTTCTACGCTCCTCGGACGTGGGGTGGGGGCCCGTCATCGTTCATGCGCAGTGACGATCTCGGAAACTACTAGGCCGATCGGGACGAAACCTTGGATTTGTATGTAGGGTCCATCGTGTAATCATTTGTCATTGTCGGGTATGGGGTTGCCCGGCTTCGTGCATGCGCAGTGACGATCTCGGAAACTACTGGACCGATCGGGACGAAAACTGGCATTTGTATGTATGGTCTTTCGGCTATGGGGTGGGAGCCAATTTTTGCGTATGCGCAGATGCGCAGTGACAAAAGCCCGGACAAAGTCGGGCACCCAGCTAGTGTACTATATATTTGAGCTTGTCTGTCTGTCTGTCTGTCTGTCTTCGCGCATGCGCAATAACGATCTCGGAAACTACTGGGCCTATCGGGACGAAACTTGGGCTTTGTATGTAGGGAATATCGGGTAGTGATTTGCCACCGTCCGGTGTTTATGTAGGGACCGTCTTCGCGCATGCGCAGTGACGATTTTGGAAACTACAGGTCCGATCGGGACGAAACCTGGGATTTGTATGTACGTTCCACCGTGTAGTGTTTTGCCACCGTCGGCTATGGCGTGGTAGCCAAACATTGCGCATGCGCAGCGACTATCTCTGTAGCCCGGACGAAGTCGGGCACCCCCAACTCGTCTTTTTCTATATTTGAGTAATCTTGTTTGTTTATTTGTTTGATTGTTTGTTCTTTATAGACTCAAAAACGACTCGGACGAAATTCGGCATGGTTGTGTGGTTTGGACCAGGGAAGGTTTTAGGCTACTCGGACGTGAGGTGAGGGCCCGTCTTCACGCATGCGCAGTAACGATTTCGAAAATTACTGGGCCGATCGGGACGAAACCTGAGATTTGTATGTAGGGTCCATCGTGTAGTCATTTGCCATCAGCGGGTATGGGGTGGGTGTCCATCTTCGCGCATCGGAAACTACTGGGCCGATCGGGACAAAATTTGGGATTTGTATATAGGGACCATCAATAGTGATTTGCCATCGTTGGTTGTGGGGTGAGTGCCCGTCTTCGCGCATGCGCAGTGACGATCTTTGTAGCCCGGACGAAGTCGGGCACCCCGTCTAGTCTGCTATATATTTGAGCTTGTTTGTGTGTGTGTGTGTTTGTGTGTGTGTGTGTGTGTGTGTGTGTGTGTGTGTGTGTGTGTGTGTGTGTGTGTGTGTGTGTGTGTCTGTCTGTCTGTCTGTCTGTCTGTCTGTCTGTCTGTCTGTCTGTCTGTCTGTCTGTCTGTCTGTCTGTCTGTCTGTCTGTCTGTCTGTCTGTCTGTCTGTCTGTCTGTCTGTCTGTCTGTCCGTTCGCTATAGACTCAAAAACGACTCGGCCGATCGGAACGAAACTTGGCGTGCAAATGTAGTTCGGCCCCGGGATGTTTTTCCACCCATCGGACCGGGGAGGGGGGGGCGTCTTCGCGCATGCGCAGTGACGTTCTCGGAAACTACTGGGTCGATCCGAACGAAACTTAGGATTTGTATGTAGGGTCCATCGGGTAGTGATTTGCCATCGTCGGGTGTGAGGTGTGTTTCCGTCTTCGTGCATGCGCAGTGACGATCAAGGAAACTACTCGGCAGTTTGGACGAAACGTTGCATTACGTATAATTTTCATCAGGTAGTCTTCTGGGGCACTCAAGTTGCGCATGTTCAACACACCTGCCCATTTAATTCGTTCTCGGATAAAGGCGGGCCCCAGCTAGTATGTATATATATAAAAAAATATAGATAGATATACTACATGGAGTGCCCGACTTTGTCCGGGCTGGATTGAGTTCAGATGGATTGTATGGAAGCAAACATATGCCACATATAAAAAAAAATGTCTGATACTAAGTCCAAATTGGGAGATAATAACTAATGATTAGGAGTTACTAAGTCCTAATTAAGAAATAATAACTCCTAGTTAGGACATATGATCTCTAAATTGGGAGATAATGACTTCTACTGAGGAGTAATTATGTCCTAACTAGGGGACAATACTTCTAATTAGGACCTAGTATCTCCTATTTAGGAGATAATAAGCCCCAACTAGGAGAAAATAAGTTCTTATTAGGGGATAATAGCCCTTATTTAGGAGACAATAACTCCTAATTAGGACATAGTATCTCCTAATTAGGAAATAATGGGATATGTTAGTCCCTAATCTTCTCCTCAAACACAGTTTGTTGGTGTCCTGTCGGCACTGTCCTCTGCTTGTTACCTTAACACCAGCCGCCAGGCATTCTATATGAAACTTGCCGCTTACATTTGTACCTCTGAAATAAATTATCCCCCCCCCCCCCCCCCTAAAAATAGCTAAAATAAAATCATATTGGAAGCGTTCTGTTTCCATTCTGTCTTTCGCTGTACAAACATTGGCTAGGCGAATTCTCATGACTCCGGGCTGACTTCAAACACCAGATCCGACTTCTCCTGACCTCGGGACTCTCATCTCACGCCAGTATCAACTTCTCCTCACCTCGCAAGGCCGACTTTTGCGGGCGATTTCTTTGAAATCGATTTCTCCGGTTCCCCGGACCAACTTCTTCAGGCCGACATCTTTTATTAGAATGGGGGTTTTAAGATACAGCTTTTTAGGGCTGACCGTAGTAATGGTTTGAATTCTCTATTGACATCACGAAGTCGCTTTGCTACCTACACCCCAGTTTAGTACAGGGGGTATGTACTAGACACAATTCAAGTACATAAGAGTACGTTCCGGTAGTGTAGTAGTGCTATAAAAAGCCCGACCTCGCCTTATTTTCCTTACTTTGATGAAAATGGTGTTCGCAATATTGGTTTCCCTGGTAACCGCATTTCACATTGTGGCCTAAATGTCTGTACTGATACAAGCGAATGTTTTCAGGCCCCGTCCCATTAACTTCGACCACAATCAATTACCCCAAATAGCTAAAAATTGGTTATTTTTCCGTACTTTGTCAAAGAAGAACCTTCCTCCCCTTTCTCTCATTTGATAACTTTTAGGCTGAACATGGTTGCTAACCAAGATATAATTGTTTGTCAAATACAGGAGTACCGTATATAGTACTGCTTAATTCAATGGTAGTATAATAAACCCATAAGAGACACAAATACAAATAACCCCCTTTCACCCCCTCCCTCCGGCTCTTTTTTAATGAAGAGCCACTATTTCCAAGTTTCCTGTATAATAATGTTTAATTTGGCGGTACTGTAACCAAGTGAAAACGTGCCAATGCAAATAATATCACTGCCCCTCCCTCTCAAATGAGTCAAAAAGATGGTTTCTTTTTTCCAGCATTTGAATTGCTGCAAAATTTCTAATTTTGAGTATTTATCCTGTCACGTTTTTGTGAACATGTCTTGTGGGACAAACGTGTTCTATTGACACCCGTGTTACTACTCGCGTCTATCATGAAAGGATGGCCGAGTGAATACAGAAGATCTACCCCACCCCCACCCCTTTCACCCATTCCAGAAGACGTCGGTCTGAAAAAGTTGGTTCTGAGAAATCGGTCCAAGAGAAGTCGCACCGGAAAAACTGGCCCGCACTTGTCGGCCCGAGAGGTCAGGAGAAGTCGGTCCTGGAGTTAGAAATCTGCCCGAGGTCAGAACTCGACTCTGAGAATGTCAGACTGAGGTAAGGAGGAATCAGTCTGGAGTCATAAGTCACCCCGCCAAAATTTATACTTCGAAAAAAAATAAGTATTTATCCTGTCACTGTTCTCAGTAACCCCAATTCCAACGCCCTATGTTAGCGCCCCGTTGCTAAACATCAGGCCTTGTTACAACCGATAATGTTACAACGCCGCATAATGTTACACCAACGCATAATGTTACAAAAAATGTAGTAAACAACCGATAATGTTATAAACTCCGCATAATGTTATAACTTTTTTCAACCCGTTATGTTATAAAAATCGACGCATAATGTTATAACTTTTTTCAACCCGTTATGTTACAACAAATTAACCGATAATGTTATAACTTCTGTATACTAATTCCAGTTAAAGCTATTGCAGATGGACTTTACCACTTACCATTTATTGCCGCATCAAGGTTTGTAATATTTATACTAAAGGTTTCTGCTCTGCTTAACGCCCGGGGATTTATCATATTATCACAGAATGGCCTAATCACATTACATAGACGCGGATTATCCTGGCAACTCAATCGTGTGATGTCATTACCATGATCATCCAGTGCCCAACATGGTGAACACGGGGGTGGTGGAGGAGGAGTACTATTTTATCCGGTTGGTACGTTTACCAACATGCGTAATCTCCGCTTCCAGAAATGTAGTGCACCATAGTCCCCTGACGCCTTTGGGGATGGACAAATGCCTCTGTTTCTGCTTGTTTTGGGCATCTAAAACTCATTTGTCGCATATTTCTTAGTCATAAGAATATCTTATTATCATGATAATGACATCACAACATGGCCACCCACGTGCACTATCATGACAACCCAACATGACCGCCCAATCACGTAACATGACGTCACTTCCGGGCTCCTGCCCCGGAGTCCTACAAAATGGCTCATTTTCAACATACATAACTACTTAACACCATCACCAACACCGCCACAACACCAACATCAACACAACTCCTCCTCCACAATCTCCTCCTTCTCCCTATACTGCCTGTTCTAGTGATTCCGCCTTATCCAGAACCTGTAATCCCAAATTCATCACTTCCACTTCTTCCAACATCTCCACCATCTATATTATCATACCGACTAGCACTACTCTCTTATAGTATTCTCAGATAGCTTTCTCTGCACAATCACCCTGATGTACTAATCCATGACCTCATCTTGTTCTCAGCCTAATCCCTGCCCATCCCTTTCAATCCTCCTAAACCCCATTCCTCTTCCTACCCAGTCTCGCATCTTATTATTCGGCTTCCGTGCGACACTACCAACCCACCACATCCACCGTATGTACCTCACTCCATCCAACTTTTTTTTATCTCTTTTAACTCCACCTCATTTTTGTTCACTGTTAGTTGTTAAAATGTCAAATTAATGAACAATAAGATATTCTTATGACTAAGAAATAAGCGACAAATGAGTTTTAGATGCCCAAAACAAGCAGAAACAGAGGCATTTGCCCATCTCCAAAGCCGTCAGGGGACTGTGTGCACTACATTTCTGGAAGCGGAGACTACGCATGTTGGTAAACGTTCCAACTGGATAAAATAGCACCCCTCTCCCACCACCCCCGCCTTTACCATGTCGGGCACTGGATGATCATGGTAATGACGTCACACAATTGAGTTACCAGGATAATCCGCGTCTATGTAACATGACTAGGTCATTCTATGATAAATCTCCGGGAGTTGGGGGGGGGGGGGGGGGGGGGGTCTCCTCGCCTTAAGCAGAGCAGAAACCTTTAGTATAAATTTTACATACCTTTATGCGGCAGTAAATGGTAAGTGGTAAAGTCCACCTGCAATAGCTGTAACTAGAATTAGTATACAGAAGTTATAACATTATCGGTTAATTTGTTGTACCATAACGGGTTGAAAAAAGTTATAACATTATGCGTCGATTTTTATAACATAACGGGTTGAAAAAAGTTATAACATTATGCGGAGTTTATAACATTATCGGTTGTTTACTACATTTTTTGTAACATTATGCGTTGGTGTAACATTATGCGGCGTTGTAACATTATCGGTTGTAACAGGCCTGCGCCTGGTGGCCCAAAATGAGTTTGTGGAAGCTATTAGGATGGGCGCACAATGCTCTCTTTTTCATACTACTCTTTGATGACTCATTTCGCTATTTTGGTGCCCCAGCGCCCCATTTCAACTATTTGTATCTATGTCCCAATTTTAGCACCTCCTTTTAGAGAGGGATTAAAAAGCGTCAGGCTTTTTGGTGTCCGCAATTGAGTCCATGAGACCGATGAAAATTAGTTCTATTTTCCATACGTCTCAAATGGGGGTATGAAAATGAAAGCATCGCGCCCATTTTCATAAACGCATTTTGGGTGTCAAAGTTAAGGAAACGGGACCTAAAAACATTACTTCGTACTATAATACAAACCTTTGGGCTACAAAGGGAAATAGGGTACTGTAGTGAACCCATACGACGGGCAACGAAGTCAAAGTAGGTAAAATAGGATCATAGGTATACGAGCAATTGCTTTTTTTCCGGGCTAGCGGCCAGTGGGATGGGGTCTTTGCTTTTAATGCCCTATGTATAGAGTTGTCTGTACCAATCCTGACGCGCCGAAGACCTCCTGTGTATACCTGTGTCTGCCACAGTAGATAGAATTTCTCGAGATATTTGAACTATTGGCGCCATCCTACGACCTAAAAGTGAAGGAGATGGCCTACTCCGGCCACATTTCTCAACTCCAGGGGAGAGGGGACAAACTTGCCCAAAGCAATACAAGGGGTTGGCAGCGAGGGTGTAGGCCTTATGCTTTTGTCGTTGATGTTCTTTATATAGAACTGCCCAGTCGCCGTAGGCCACCTATGTGTACTCACACCCAACCCAACAAAATAGCCCCCGGACCACTTATATTTTTCCAGACTTATGCACCTACACCTATTTCTGTAGATTTCTACACAGAGTCTCCCAGACAGCCCAAGCCATTACCACAGTCGACAGTGCCAGATATAAAAAGGTACTCCTCGACCATTTCTATGAATTTAATTCACACATCCATACCCATATCCCCAGAGAAGTTCTATGTATACAGAAGCGATTACCAATACTAGCGCGCTATAGGCCCCCCGCATGTATTCATACTAGAGTCTAAAATTGGGACCCTCTTATGACGCCATAACGTCGGCGCCGTCAGAACGTTTCCAAATTCCCTTCACATTCTAGAACGTTTTTGTGAACATGTCTTGTGGGACAAACGTGTTCTATTGACACCCGTGTTACCACTCGCGTCTATCATAAAAGGATGGCCGAGTGAATACAGAAGATCTACCCCACCCCCACCCCTTTCACCCATTCCAGAAGACGTCGGTCTGAAAAAGTTGGTTCTGAGAAATCGGTCCAAGAGAAGTCGCACCGGAAAATCTGGCCCGCACTTGTCGGCCCGAGAGGTCAGGAGAAGTCGGTCCTGGAGTTAGAAATCTGCCCGAGGTCAGAACTCGACTCTGAGAATGTCAGACTGAGGTAAGGAGGAGTCAGTCTGGAGTCATAAGTCACCCCGCCAAAATTTATACTTCGAAAAAAAATAAATGGAAACAGGGTGTTTCTAATATAATTTTATTTTTACTACTTTTTCACGGGGATGGATTGAGGTGGGGTGGGGGGTGATCATTTATCTTAGAAGTATAAAATGTAAACAGCAAATTTTATAACGAATGCCTGGCGGCTGGTGTTTCTGTAACAAATTGAGGACCACGCCGAAACGACACCAACAAATTGTGTTTGAAGGGAAGATTCGGGAATTATATACCAAATTATCTCCTAATTAGGATTTACTGTGTCTTAATTAGGAGTTAGTATCTCCTAATTAGGACTATTATTTCCCAATTAGTAGTTATTATCTGCTAATTAGGGGATACTAAGATCTAATTAGGACATAGCATCTCCTAATTAGTAGGTAATAAGTCCTAATTAGGAGTTATTATCTCTTAATTTGGAGGTATCGTCTCCTCATTAGGACATATCTCCTAATTAGGACTTATCTCCCAATTAGGACATATTATCTCCTAATTAGGACTAATTATTTCCTAAACAGGAGTTATTATTTCCTAATTATGACTTAGTATCTCTCAATCACGAGTTATTATCTTGGTACCTCTAAATTAGGACATATAGTATCATTCATTTTTTTTTAGATGTGGCACTAATACGCTTCCATTTTATTCAGTTTGGTTAAAACAAAGAATACTGGAGACGCTGGTTTTCAGTTTCTTATTTTGCAATATCTTCTGAAGAAAGACACATGATCATGTGCGCGGGAACATTAAAGGTTACAAGTTTATGAAAGAACTGTTTGCCTTTTCCAGTTGCTAAATAATACAATTGAAACTTTCACTTTTCGCTCACAGAATTTGAGTTCCCATCCCCTACTGGTAAACGCTTGTTGAGCCTTTTAGTGTTCCGGGATGGAAAATAATAAAAAAAAACACATTTCTGCCAAATTAATAAATGTTTCATTTTGTGCTTTCAAAACATACTCTATGACTCTAACTGGAATGAGCCCGGCGAGCACGTTACAATGAGAGCCGACAGAACAATGCAAAACAAGCAGATAACAAGAAATTGAATTGCTCTTTCAAAATGAAGTTTGTATGTCTATTTTTGTCTCATAATAAATAAAAACACATTTTTGTGTGCATTGAATCATTTTTCGTACGAAAAATGATTTATTTTAGAATTGAAATGATGGGGATCCATGTTAGCCAGGTATTGAAGTACCTAATCTGTTGTTCTGCCAGGTATTCGTGCCACATGCTAACCAAGAAGAGACAATGATAATGGTTCTAACTTATATTCTGTAACTGGTGCTTTAAGTGATGCGAGTATTGGGCTTCGAGTGTAGGGCCCAAGACGCGAGACAAACAAAAAAAAACTGTTTTCAGCCCCTTAGATTGGCTCGGAAAAAAGTAACACTGGGTCGCGTATACATGTAAGTAATGGAAAATGTGGGGAAGGGGTCCATGGCTTTGCTTATATCTAAATTACTCTGGAACCAAGTACCGGGAGCCTCTGGAAGCAATAAACAAGGAAACGCTCAAATGGAAGTGCCCACCGCCACTTTTCCGACAGTCATTTCTTCGTCAATCATATATGTACCATTTTCATCTTATCTCGGACTACAATAAATAATTATTAATTACTTCATTCATTAATTATTATTCCCTCCATATTTGACGTCTGGTGACAAATGGCCTATTTGGTCCACGAAAACCTACCAAATAATCAACCAATTGTTATATTCATATTATGAACATAACGATTGATTGGTTAGTAGTTGTAAGGAATCTCAAACTTTCCAGAAAACGTACAAATCACAGAAAATTCTCATGAATTAACTCATCGCACCACACCACAGAGATGAAAAGTATTCAAACATTCCATATATTTGATTATTCACCTATGTTTTGGTCCACGGAAACTGTTTCCTAAATCAGATGTCAGTGTTGGATCTCCTGCAACCCCTTATAACAGCCGAAGTGTTCTCTAAGAACTTGTGACAACCGCTCTCATCTTTGACTTTGGGGACGTACCCCCCCCCCCCCCCACCACCACCACCACCCCTGCTCATCGCTATCTAAGTCTCTCCTCGACAGGATTTTCCTACATGTGCCAACGACGTTTAATTTGAAAGCGTGCGTGCATAATTATGTGCGTAATACTCACCTGTATTGAATATTCGTCTTCAGATTAAATATCGCAATAAAAGCTTCTCTTCACAAGGGAAAATAATCTTCTCTTTACAACAAAAATAGCGCAAAGATGCAGTTTCAGTTATAAAAAACGAGCCCACTAAAACGCAAAATTGCAAAAATGTCATTATTATGGTTTTCCTACAGGTACGTCTTTTTTAATGATAGAAATCGACAACTTCGCGTATCTTTGCCATTTAGGCATGATAGAAGTCGACAACTTTGATTTTCCCTAAAGGACCAGCACCTCAACATCAAAGAATAGCACAGGGAATCCGGTCTGTTAGAAATGTTATGTTATCAAAATTACAAAGAATTAACCTATGAAACTTTGGGCAGAGAGTTCCGTTTCGTCGATCTGAAAATCTTTGAGCTGAGTCCCTGCCAATTCACACCCTTCTCATCTGAATGAAAAAGAGTGAATCTGAAATGAAACTGCCAAAACACAGTATCGCCAAAACCTTTTGTAACGCTTGGTAAATGCCAAGGTTGATTAATTTGGGCTAAACACTTAAACAGCCAGAGTCATAGAGTGCTGGAGAGTGTCACAGGGAGGAAGCCGGGGAGAACTATCGGACAGAGACGAGTCACTGTCAAACTGTTTAAGTAGGGTTAGCATTGGTTAAATGTACGGACATACTCAATGAGCGGCATGCCTTATCACACAACGACATACTTGAATATAAAATACACAATATGTAATCACAAATAGAAACCCCACAAAAACTTAAAACGACCTGACACCCCACCCACATATGCCCATAGTACTGGCTGAAAGACGAACGGACAGACCGAATATATTCCTGTCATGGTAATCTCAACAAAGAGAGCTCAACCTAAAATAAAAAGACGAAGATGAAAATCTGATCATTTCCTGTGGACATCTGAAATGAAATGGTTTGTTCAAAATTTTCAAAGTCTAACAGTTTTTGAAAATGTTACTACAAAAGTGTTAAAAAAGTTCCTACAAAAGTGGTGACTTTGTTTTTTTTATGACAAAAGTGGGCAATTGTTACTACAAAAGTGGAGACCTCATTTTACCACAAAAGTGGGCGACGTTACTACAAAAGTGATGAGCTACCACAAAAGTGGGCGTTTTCTACTACAAAAGTGGTGAGCTACTACAAAAGTGGACAGTTACTACAAAAGTGGGCGTAACACAGGCGTGATTTATCCAGAATAATTTGACTGCTAGGGTTAGTCTCCTAAATAAGTGCATACGTCTCCCAAATAAATACAGACGTGATTTATCCAGAATATTCTATCTGCTAGGGCTAGTCTCTTAAATAAGTACAGGCTTAAAGCTTCATGTCTCTCTTGCGTTCTCCAAGTGCGATCGTCTTGCAAAACAATTTATTAATGCAGAGTTTCTTGTGCTCTTCTGAACCATCAGCCAACAGCCAGATTGCGATTGTTTTATTCTGAGTGACTTTGCGAATGGCGTCCTACGTGTCACCGCCATAGATGTGGACCTCCCTGGTTTGCCGGAAATGCTAGACGTGACCATTGTAGACGATTATTTGAGTATGGGCGGCTAGCGTGTCCTTGACGATCAGTTGTGTATGGGAGTCTAGCGGTATGAACGATAGGTTGTGCATGGGCGTCTAGCGTATCCTAGCATTATAGACGGTGAGTTGTGTATGGGCGGTTAGCGGGTCCTATCATTATGGGCGATGAGTTTTATACGGGCTGTTAGCGTATCCTACCATTACGGACGATGAGTTGTGTGTTGGCCGCTAGCATGTCCTAGCATTATGGACGGCGAGATTTGTATGGGCGGCTAGCGAGTCCTACCATTATGGCGATCAGTTTGTATGAGAAGCTAGCGTGTCCTTCCATTATAGAGGATGAGTTGAGTATAGGCAGCTAGCGTGTCCAAGCATTATGGACGGACGTTCTTAACAATGTGAGCTGTGGGCTTAATTTTCACGGAAAGTGATCATTTTAATTCGTTCAGACAACGGTTAAAACCTCGTTTTTGGGAAACATTTCGGGGGGGGGGGGGGGGTATAGATATGTTTACATCCCCCAACGTAATGCTTGATAGTAACTAACGCTAACCGCAACCCTGAGCTGATCCTAACCATTAATATAAAGTCTTAGTAATTAAAATCATAATATCGTTGCCTGAGTGCTAGAATGTTCTACGTCCCTATGAGACTATATACTATATACCCTATGGGACTATATATTATCTCCCCTAAGGGACTATATATTATCTCCCCCATGGGACTATATATTATCTCCCCTATGGGACTATATATTATCTCCCCTATGGGACTATATATTATCTCCCCTATGGGACTATATATTATCTCCCCTATGGGACTATATATTATCTCCCCTATGGGACTATATATTATCTCCCCATGGGACTATATATTATCTCCCCTATGGGACTATATATTATCTCCCCTATGAGGCTATATATTATCTCCCCTATGTGACTATATATTATCTCCCCTATGGGACTATATATTATCTCCCCTATGGGACTATATATTATCTCCCCTATGAGACTATATATTATCTCCCCTATGGGACTATATATTATCTCCCCCATGGGACTATATATTATCTCTCCTATGAGACTATATTTTATCTCTCCTACGGGACTATATATTATCTCCCCTATGGGACTATATATTATCTCCCCTATGAGACTATATATTATCTCTCCTATTGGATTATATATTATCTCCTCTATGGGACTATATATTATCTCCCCTGTGGGACTCTATATTATCTCCCCTATGGGACTATATATTATCTCCCCTATGGGACTATATATTATCTCCCCTATGGGACTATATATTATCTCCCCTATGGGACTATATATAATCTCCCCTGTGGGACTATATATTATCTCTCCTATGGGACTATATATTATCTCCTCTATGGGACTATATATTATCTCCCCTATGGGACTATATATTATCTTCCCTATGGGACTATATATTATCTCCCCTATGGGACATAGAACATTCTAGCACTCAGGTGACGATATATCAAATAAGCTCATAACATTTCGGTAAGCTCATAATGTCTGTCCGGGCAAAAACATACAACTCGTATCTCCCGTATTATAGCGTAATGAGTTGTTTATGGGCGGCTACCGTGTCCAAGCATTATGGGCGATAAGTTGTGTTTGGGCGGCTAGCGTGTGTTTCTATTATGGACGATGAGTTGTGTATGGGCAGCTACCGCGTCCAAGCATTATGGACGATAAGTTGTGTTTGGGAGGCTAGCGTGTCCTTCCATTATGGACGAAGAGTTGTGTATGGGCGGCTACCGTGCCCAAGCATCATGGACGATGAGTTGTGTATCTGAAGCTAGCGTGTCCTAGCATCATGGACGTCTAGCGTTTTCTAAAGGATGAGTATTGAATGAGCGTCTAGCGTGTTCTACAATTGTGGACGATGAGTTGTGTATGGGCAGCTAGCGCGCCCTACCAGAATGGAAGATGAGTTGTGTGCGAGCGGCTAGAGTGTCGCATCATTATGGACGATGAGTTGTGTATGGGCAGCCAACATGTCCTAACATTATGGACGATGAGCAGTGCATGGGAAGCTAGCGTGTCCTAGACGATGAATTGTGCATGTGCGGCTAGCGTGTCCTAGACAATGAGTTGTGTATGGGCGTGTAGCGTGCCCTAGCATTATGGACGCTGAGTTGTGTATAGGCACCTAGCCTGTCCTAGCATTATGTACGATGAGTTGTGTATGGGCAGATACCGTGTCCAAACATCATGGACGATGATTTGTGAATGGGCAGCTACCGTGTCCAAACATCATGGACGATGAATTGTGCTTGGGGGGCTAGCGTGTCCTTCCATTATGGACGATGAGTTGTGCTTGGGCGTGTAGCGTGCCCTAGCATTATGGACGCTGAGTTGTGTATAGGCACCTAGCCTGTCCTAGCATTATGTACGATGAGTTGTGTATGGGCAGATACCGTGTCCAAACATCATGGACGATGATTTGTGAATGGGCAGCTACCGTGTCCAAACATCATGGACGATGAATTGTGCTTGGGGGGCTAGCGTGTCCTTCCATTATGGACGATGAGTTGTGCTTGGGCGGATAGCGTGTCCTACCATTATGGACGATGAGTTGTGTACCGGCAGCTACCGTGTCCAAACATCATGGACGATGAATTGTGTTTCGGCGGCTAGCGTGTTCTCCCATTATGGACGATGAGTTGTGTATGGGCAGCTACCGTGTCCAAACATCATGGACGATAAGTTGTGCTTGGGCGGCTAGCGTGTCCTTCCATTATGGACGATGAGATGTGTATGGGCAGCTAGAGTGTCCTTCCATTATGGACGATGAGTTGAGTATGGGTAGCTACCGTGTCCTAGCATTATGGACGGCGAGATTTGTACGGGTTGTTGGCGTATCCTACCATTATGGACTATGAGTTGTGTGTTGGCAGCTAGCGTATCCTACCACTATGGCCGATGAGTTGTGTATGGGCGGCTAGCGCGTCCAAGCATTATGGACGATGAGTTGTGTTTGGGCGGTTAGCGTGTCCAAGCATTATGGACGATAAGTTGTGTTTGGGAGGCTAGCGTGTCCAAGCATTATGGACGATGAGTTGTGTATGGGCAGCTACCGTGTCCAAGCATTATGGACGACAAGTTGTGTTTGGGCGGTTAGCGTGTCTTTCTATTATGGACGATGAGTTGTGTATGGGCAGCTATCGTGGGCCAACTAAACCTGTTTAGGAGCTATTATTTTTAGGAGGTTAGTCGAAATTAGGGTAGTATTAGGGTTAGGAGAGGAGGGGCGGGGTTAGGGTTATGGGTAGCCCCAGGGCAGGGCTAAAGGTTGGAGGGGGTTAGGACCCAAGCGGGTGGGGGCTGGGGCCAGGGGTGGGGGTTTAGTTTTTATAGCCACTAAACCAAAAAATAGACCCTACTCCTTTTGGTCTGCCTAGGGTGGAGTTAGGGTCAGGGATGGGGTTGGGTTAGGGTTAGCGGTAGCCCCAGAGTAGATCTTAAGGGTGGGAAGGGTTAGGTCCCAGGGGGTGGGGGTTTTAGGGTTTAGGGTCAAGGTATTGTAGGGTTAGGGGTAGGGTGTGGTTTTTGTGTGGATGGGGTGGGGTTAGGGTTAAATATAAGTTCTAGGGCGGAAGGGGTGGGGTTCTGGCTAAAATAAGGTGATGGACATATAAAATGTTTTTTTCGTAGCCCTGAAACCCAAATAGTTCGTCCGTCCGTCCCAACATCATGAACGATAAGCTGTGTTTGGGCAGCTAGCGTGTCCAAGCATTATGGACGATGAGTTGTGTTTGGGCGGCTAGCGTGTCCAAACATTATAGATGATGAGTTGTGTATGGGCAGCTACCGTGTCCCAGCATCATGGACGATGAGTTGTGTATGGGCAGCTACCGTGTCCAAACATCATGGACGATGAACTGTGCTTGGGCGGCTAGCGTATCCTTCCATTATGGACGATGAATTGTGTTTGGGCGGCTAGCGTGTCCTTCCATTATGGACGATGAGTTGTGTATGGGCAGCTACCGTGTCCAAACATCGTGGACGATATATTGTGTTTGAGCGGCTAGCGTGTCCTTCCATTATGGATGATGAGCTGTGAATGGGCAGCTACCGTGTCCAAACATCAAGGACGACGAATTGTGCTTGGGCGGCTTGCGCGTCCTTCCATTAGGGACGAAGAGTTGTGCTTGGGCGGCTAGCGTGTCCGAACATTATGAACGATGAGTTGTGTATGGGCAGCTACCGTGTCCAAACATCATGGACGATGAGTTGCGCTTGGGCGGCTAGCGTGTCCTACCATTATGGACGATGAGTTGTGTATGGGCAGCTACCGTGTCCAAACATCATGGACGATGAATTGTGTTTGAGTGGCTTGCGTGTCCTTCCATTATGGACGATGAGTTGTGTTTGGGCAGCTACCGTGTCCAAACATCAGGGACGATGAATTGTACTTGGGCGGCTAGCGTGTCCTTCCATTATGGACGATGAGTTGTGTTTGGGCGGCTAGCGTGTCCTTCCATTATGGACGATGAGTTGTGTATGGGCAGTTACCGTGTCCAAACATCGTGGACGATGAATTGTGTTTGAGCGGCTAGCGTGTCCAAGCATTATGAACGATGAGTTGTGTATGGGCAGCTACCGTGCCCAAGCATTATGAACGATGAGTTGTGTATGGGCAGCTACCGTGTCCAAGCATTATGGACGATAAGTTGTGTTTGGGAAGCTAGCGTGTCCAAGCATTATGGACGATGAGTTTTGTATGGGCAGCTAACGTGTCCAAGCATTATGGACGATAAGTTGTGTTTGGGCGGTTAGCATGTCTTTCTATTATGGACGATGAGTTGTGTATGGGCAGCTACCGTGTCCAAACATCATGGACGATGAGTTGTGTTTGGGCGGCTAGCGTGTCCAAACATTATGAACGATGGGTTTTGTATGGGCAGCCTCCGTGTCCAAGCATTATGGGCTATGAGTTGTGTTTGGGCGGCTAGCGTGTCCAAGCATTGTGGACGATGAGTTGTGTATGGGCAGCTACCGTGTCCAAGCATTATGGACAATAAGTTGTGTTTGGGCGGCTAGCGTGTCTTTCTATTATGGACGATGTGTTGCGTATGGGCAGCTACCGTGTCCCTGCATTATGGACGATAAGTTGTGTTTGGGTCTTTCTATTATGGACGATAAGTTGTGTATGGGCAGCTACCGTGTCCAAGCATTATGGACGATAAGTTGTGTTTGGACGACTGCCTTCCATTATGGACGATGAGTTGTGTATCTGAAGTTAGCGCGTCCTAGCGTCATGGTCGTCTAGCGTGTTCTAAAGGATGAGTATTGAATGGGCGTCTAGCGTGTTCTACAATTGTGGACGATGAGTTGTGTATGGGTAGCTAGCGCGTCCCACCACAATGGACGATGAGTTATGTACGAGCGGCTAGAGTGTCGCAGCATTATGGACGATGAGTTGTTTATGGGCAGCTAACGTGTCCTAACATTATGGACGATGAGTAGTGTATGGGCAGCTAGCGTGTCCTAGACGATGAGTTGTGCATGTGCGGCTAGCGTGTCCTAGACAATGAGTTGTGTATGGGCGTGTAGCGTGCCTAGCATTATGGACGCTGAGTTGTGTATATGCACCTAGCCTGTCCTAGCATTATAGACGTTGAGTTGTTTATGGGAAGCTAGCGTCTTCTAGCATTATGGACGACGAGTTGTGTATGGGCGGCTAACGTGTCCTAGCGTTATGGACGGATAGTTGTGTATGGGTGCCTAGCGTGCCCTAGACAATGAGTTGTGTATGGACGTGTAGCGTGTCCTAGCATTATGGACGCTGAGTTGTGTATGAACACCTAGACTGTCCTAGCATTATGGACGTTTAGTTGTGTATGGGCGGATTGCGTGTGCTAGGATTATGGACGATGAGTTGTGTATGGGAGGCTAGCGTGTCCTAGACGATGAGTAGTGGACGGGCAGATAGCGTGTCCAAGACGATGAATTGTGTTTTGACGGCTAGTGTGTCCTAGACGATGAGTTGTGCATGGGCTTGTAAGGTGTCCTAGCATTATAGAGGATGAGTTGTGTATGGGCAACTAGCCTGTCCTTGCATTATGGACGATGAGTTGTATAGGGCGGCTAGCATGTTCTAACATTATGGACGTTGAGTTGTGTAGGGGCGGCTAGCACGTCCATACCTTATGGACGATGAGTTGTGTAGGGGCGGCTAGCATGTCCAAACATTATGGACGATGAGTAGTGCATGGGCAGCTAACGTGTCCTAACATTATCGACGATGAGTTGAGTATGGGCGGCTAGCGGTCCTAGACGATGAGTTGTGCATATGCGGCTAGAGGGTCCTAGACAATGAGTTGTGTATGGGCGTGTAGCGTGTCCTAGCATTATGGACGCTGAGTTGTGTATAGGCACCTAGCCTGCCCTAGCATTATGGACATTGAGTTGTGTATGGGAAGCTAGCGTGTCCTAGCATTATGGACGGTCGGTTGTGTATGGGCGGCTAGCGTGTCCTAGACGCTGAGTTGTGGACGAGCGGATAGCCTGTCCTAGACGATGAGTTGTGCATGGGCGTGTAGAGAATCCTATCATTATGGACGATTAGTTGTGTATGGGCACCTAGCCTGTCCTAGCATTATAGACTTTGAGTTCTGTATGATCAGTTAGCGTGTCCTAGCATTAAGGACGATGAGTTGTGCATGGGCGGCTATTGTGCCCTAGCATTATAACCGGTGAGTTGTGTATGGGGGGCTAGCGTGTGCTTGTCGATGAGTTGGCTATGGGCCTGTAACGTGTCCAAGCATTATGGACGGTGAGTTGTGTATGAGCGACTGGCGTGTCCTAGACGATGCGTAGTGGACGGGCGTATAGCGTGTCCTAGACGATGAGTTGTGTATGGGCGGCTAGTGTGTCCTAGACGTTGAGTTGTGCACGGGTGTGTGTCGTGTCCTAGCATTATGGACGTTTAGTTGTGTGTCGGCAGCTAACGTGTCCTAACATTATGGACGATGAGTTGCGTCTGGGGTGGTGGTGGTGAGGGGGTGGGGGGGGGGGGGGGGGCTAGCGTGTCATACCATTATAGACGATGAGTTGTGTCTGTGTTGTATAAGGACGGCTAGCGTGTCCTGTCGATGAGTTGTGCATGGGCGGCTAGCGTGTCCTTGACGATGATTGTGGAAAGCCGGTTATCGTGTACTAGTAGATATGTTGTATATCGGAGGGTAGCGTGTCCTAGACGATGAGTTGTGTGTGGCGGCTAGTGTTTCATCGATGAGGGGTTGTGAATAGGCGGCTAGCGTGTTCTGGAAAATGTGTTATGTATAGGCGGTTAGCGTGTGTTACCAATATGGACGATGTGTTGTGTATGAACGACTAGCGTGTCCTACCATTATAGACGTTGAGTTGTGTATGGGCGGCTGGCGTATCGTAGAAGATGAGATGTGTATGGGCAACTAGCGTGTCCTTCCATTATGGACGACCAGTTGTGTATGGGCGGCTAGTGTGTCCTAGATGATCAGTTTTGGCTGGGCGGCTAGCGTGTCCTAGACGATGATGAGTTTTGTATTGGCGGCTAGAGTGTCCTAGACGATGAGTTCTGTCTGGGGGTGGTGGGGGTGGTGGGGGTGGGGGGTGGGGGCTAGCGTGTCCCACCATTATGGACGATGAGTTGTGTCTGGGCGGCTAGCAAGTCCTAGACGATGTGTTGTATATGGACGGCTAGCATGTCCTGTAGATGAGTTGTGCATGGGCGGCTAGCGTGTCCTAGAAGAAGAGTTGTGTATAGCCGGTTAGCTTGTCCTATGAGATATGTTGTATATAGAAGGCTAGCGTGTCCTAAACGGTGAGTTGTGTATTGGCGGTTAGCGTGTCCTAGACGATGAATTGTGTCTGGGGGTGGTGGTGATGGTGGTGGGGGGGGGGGGGAGCTAGCGTGTCCTAGACGAGGAGTTGTGTCTGGGGGTGGTGGTGGTGAGTGTGGGGGGGGGGGGGGGGCTAGCGTGTCCTACCATTATAGACGATGAGTTGTGTCTGGGCGTCTAGCATGTCCTAGACGATGTGTTGTATATGGACGGCTAGCGTGTCCTGTCGATGAGTTGTGCATGGGCGGCTAGCGTGTCCTTGACGATAAATTGTGTATAGCCGGTTATCGTTTCCTAGGAGATATGTTGTATATCGGAGGCTAGCGTGTCCTAGACGATGAGTTGGGTGTGGCGGCTACCGTTTCATCGATGAGGGGTTGTGCATGGGCGGCTAGCGTGTCCTTGACGATAAGTTGTGTATAGCCGGTTATCGTGTCCTAGGAGATATGTTGTATATCGGAGGCTAGCGTGTCCTAGACGATGAGTTGGGTGTGACGGCTACTGTTTCATCGATGAGGGGTTGTGCATGGGCGGCTAGCTTGTCCTAGAAAATTAGTTATGTATAGGCGGTTAGCGTGTGTTACCAATATGGACGATGTGTTGTGTATGAACGACTAGCGTGTCCTACCATTATAGACGTTGAGTTGTGTACGGGCGGCTGGCGTATCGCAGAAGATGAGTTGTGTATGGGCGGCTAGTGTGTCCAACCATTGTAGATCATGAGTTGTGTATGGTCGAACAGCGTGTTCTAGACAGTGAGTTGTGTATGGGCGTGTGGCGTGTCCTAGACTATGAGTAGTATTCGGTCGGATAGCGAGTCCTAGCTTTATGGGTGGTGTATTGTTTATGGGCGGCTGGTGTGGCCTAGCATTATGGACGTTGAGTTGTTATGGGTAGATAGCGTGTCCTAGCATTATGGACGGTGCGCTGTGAATGGGCGGCTAGCGTATCCTAACATTGTGGACGATGAGTTGTGTATGGCGAGGTAGCGTGTCCTACATTACGGACGATGAGTTGAGAGTGGGCAGCTAACGTGTCCAACCGTTATGGGCGGGTAGCGTGTCCAACCGTTATGGACGATAGTTGTGTAAGGACAACTAGCGTGTCCTACCGTTATGGACGATCAGTTTTCTTAGGGTGGCTAGTGTCCTAGACGGTGATTTGTGTATGGGCGGCTAGAGTGTCCCAGTAAATGAGATTTGTCGAGGTGAGAGCCTGTCCTACCGTTATGGACGATGAGTTGTGTATAGACGGTTAGTGTGTCCTAGACGATGAGTTTTAGCTGGGCGGCTATCGTGTCCTAGAGGATGAGTTCAGAGCTAGCGTTTCTTACCATTATGGAAGATAATTTGAACCTAGTGGCTAGCGTGTCCTAGACGATGAGTTCCATTTGGTCGGCTAGCGTGTCATGGGATAATGGAGGCTGAATTAATTGTGTATGGGCAGCTAGCGTGTCCTAGCGTTATGGATAGTGAGTTGTGTATGGGCGGCTAGCGTGTCCTACTATTATGAACGGTGATTTGTGTCTGGGGGGAGCAAGTGTGTCCTATCATTATTGACGATGAATTGTGTATGGGCGGATATCATGTTCTAGACGACGTGTTGTGTATGGACGGCTAGCGCGTCCTGTCGATGAGTTGTGCATGGGCGACTAGCGTGTCCTAGTCGATGAGTTGTGTTTGGCTGCTAGTGTGTCATAGACGATGAGTTATGTATAGGCGGCTCGCTTGTATTACCGGTATGGACGATGAGTTGTGTATGAGCGACTAACGTGTACTACCATTATGGACGGTAAATTGTGTATGGACGGCTGAAGTATCATAGAAGATGATTTGTGTTTGGGTGGCTAGTGTGTCCAACCATTATGGAGCATGAGTTGTGTATGGTCAGATAGCGGGTCCTAGACGGTGAGATTTGTATGGGCGGCTATTATGGATGATGAGTTGTGTATGTGCGGCTAGCGCGTTCTAGACGATGTGTTGTTTATGGGCGGCTAACGTGTCCTAGACGATGGGTTCTGTATGGGCGGCTAGCGAGTCCTAGACGGTGAGTTGTGTTTGGGTTGCCACCGTGTCCTACCATTATGGACGATGCGTTCTGTATCGTTGGCTAGCGGGTCCTAGACGATGAGTTGAGTATGGGCGGCTAGCGAGTCCTAGACGGTGAGTTATGTATGGGCGGCATCGTGTCCTACCATTATGGACGATACGTTCTATATGGTCGGCTAGCGGGTCCTAGCCGATGAGTTGTGTATGGCAGCTAGACTGTCCTAGATGACGAGTTGTGTATGGGGCGGCTTGCCTGTCCTACCATTATGGACAATGAGATGTGTATGCGCGGCTAGCGTTCCTAGACGTTTAGTTGGACGGCTAGCTAGTCCTACCATTATGGAAAATGAGATGTGTATGGGAGGCTAGTGTGACCTACCATTATGGACAATGAGTTGTATATGTGGGACTAGGTGCTCTAGACGATGAGTTCTGAATGGGCGGCAAGCGTCTCCTAGACGATGAGATGTGTATGGATGTATGGACGGCTATCGTGTCCTAGACGATGAGATGTGTATGGATGTATGGACGGCTAGCGTGTCTTAGACGATGAGATGAGTATGGATATGACGGCTAGCGCGTCCTACCAATATGGACGGTGAGTTGTGTATGGGCAGCCAGTCTGTCCTAGATGAAGAGCTTTGCATGACTGGCTAGTGTCTCCTACCATTATAGACGATGCTACCATTATAGACGATGAGCTGTGTATGGGCGGCTGACCTTTTCTGTACTATGTGTTGTGTATGTGAGGCTAGCGATGAATTGTGTTTGGGTGGTTAGCCTTCCCAGACGATGAGTTGTGTGTGTTCTGCCAGCGCGTCCTACATGTTCAGCATTATTGAAGATATCCTCACCTGCGTTATCTTTCAAGATGATATCTCGCTTGGAGATCTCTTCGAGTCATCCTTAACTATGGCACTAGTTGTTTTATGAACCCTCTCTTCTTTGTCTTGGTGAGTACCTGCCCCCAAGACCGCCACCAAAGTACTCAACCACTTTTGGCGGCACCATCAGACAGTGATGGAAGGTTTGCAGCGTCTGGCTCTCTGTGTGGATAGAGATCAGAAACCACAGTTGTGACTGGGTAAGCATCTAGTAGGATGGACGGTGGAATAGGTGTTTAGGTAAGCTTAACGATTCACTGGCCTTATCTTCTTTCTGCGTTTACATGGTCAAACTTGTCTCCAATCACCCAATATAATTCATACTGCTCTAGCAAGAGCTTGATTTTCAGGGTGTATTCGAGAGCTGGAAGTTGTCTGACGAATTGTGCTCTACTCTCATCTGTGATTTCGGCGTCGAATGCCATCGATTCTGTCAGCGATCTGGAAGTCTAACGGATCCTTTCCCTTACATCTCTGTGTGGAAGAGATCGCTGAATCGTCCAAATTAAACTCGCTTTTTGAGTCGTTAATCATTTCGACTCATTGCTGGTTGGCAGGTAGTCCCACAGGATGTTTACACGCATTTACAAAAAGGCATAGGAATTCGCAAACCATGCTGCTACTTCTCTTGCGTGTACAATCCTGAGACATGTCTGTTCATCTTTCTCCATATGTGGCCACAACTTCTTTATAAGAATTCTGAGAAACGTCTTTTCGTCTTTCTCCATTTCGGGCCACAACTTCTTTTAGGAAATCCTGAGACATGTATGTTCATCTTCCTCCATATGTGGGCTACAACTTCTTTAAGGAAATCCTGAGATATGTCTTTTCGTCTTTCTCCATATGGGGCCACAACTTCTTTAGGGAAATCCTGAGACATGTCTGTCTGTCTTTTTCCATATGGGGTCACAACTTCTTTAAGGAAATCCAGAGACATGTCTGTTCATCTTTCTCCATATGGGGCCACAGCTTCTTTAAGGAAATCCTGAGACTTGTTTGCGGATCACATCTTGTATACCAGGTGACGCTATTATTTTTCGTACCAGCCTCGGGGATACTGCTGGACTGCTATCTTAAGAACACCGACACTATTACCAACACCAATAATGACATATACCTCACGTCTAGGCAGAGTAGTGTCCCCCAGCCAGTCATGGGGTGTGTCAGTTCGTGACCATGGTGACAGAGAAATTCCTTAAGTGGACGGGTCTATTATGAATTCTTTGTCATGTTTGGGCAATGGAAGTGGGTGAGTCTATTAACTATTCTTGGTCATGTATGCTTTTGTAATGTTTGGACAATGTAAGTGGGTGAGTCCATTATGTTTTCTTGTCATGTTTGGACAATGTAAGTGTGCGAGTCTATTAAGGATTCTTGTCATGTTTGGACAATCTAAGTGTGCGAGTCTATTAAGGATTCTTGTCTTGTTTGGACAATGTAAGTGGGTTAGTCTATTATGGATTATTATCGTGTTTGGACAATGTAAGTGGGCGAGTCTATTATGGATTCTTGTCATGTTTGGACAATGTAAGTGGGCGAGTCTATTAAGGATTCTTGTCATGTTTGGACAATGTAAGTGGGTGAGTCTATTATGGATTCTTGTCATGTTTGGACAATATAAGTGGGCGAGACTATTATGGATTCTTGTCATGTTTGGACAATGTAAGTCAGTGGGTCTATTATGGATTCTTGTCGTTTGTGGACAATGTAAGTGGCCGAATCTATTATGCTCTCTTGTTATATTTGGACAAAGTAAGTGGGCGTGTCTGTTGTAGATTCTTGTCATGTTTGGACAATGTAAATAGGAGAGTCTATTATGTATTCTTGTCATGTTTGGTCAATATAAGTGGGCGATTCTATTATGCATTCTTGTCATGTTTGGACAATGTAAGTTGGCGAGTCTATTATGAATTCTTGCCCTGTTTGGACAATGTAAATGGGAGAGTCTATTATGCATTCCTGCCATATTTGGACAATGTAAGTGGGGGAGTCTATTATGCTTTCTTGTCATGTTTGGACAGTGTAAGTGGGAGAGTCTGTTATGCATTCTTGTCATGTTTGGACAATGTAAGTTGGCGAGTCTGTTATGCTTTCTTGCCATGTTTAGACAATGTTAGTGGGCGGGTCTATTATGGATTTTTGTAATTTTCGGACAATGTTGGCTGAGTCTATTATGCCTTCTTGTCATGTTTGGACAGAGTACGTGGGCTAGTCTATTATGAATTCTTGTCAGGTTTGGATAATGTAAGTGGGCGAGTCTATTATGTATTCTTGTCATGTTTGAATAAAGCAAGTAGGGGAGTCTATTAAGGATTTTTGTGATGTTTGGATAACGTAAGTGTGTTGGTCTATTATGTTTTCTTGTCATGTTTGAACAATGTAAGCGGGCGAGTCTATTATGTATTGTTGACATGTTTGGATAATATACCAAATAACAAAATTCGATCTCGAAGCACCTCCGAGAAACGAGTGGTAACTGGAAAAAGTATCGCCAAAATACAACAAAAATGGTCGCTGATTTTCGGGCGTCTTGAATTTTTCACATACACTTTCCTCTTATTATGACTGAAGAGTGTACCTCAACCAATCTCTGAGTCACGAGTGATAATTGAAGAAAGCACTAATAATATACTATTGCTGAGTGAGGGTGGTACAAAAAATAAATTGTTATGGCAGTTGTTTTTATGTGCTTCCATTTTGATCCTCCAAAGATCATGTTCTTTATTAAATGTGCTATAACATACAACTGCGACAAAAAAATCACACTTAGTCTGTGGCACATCCCATTCCTCTCAGTTTACCAAGTTTGACACTAGGGCTGTCAACAATTGACAATACATTAGCGTTGATTAGGTTACCATCTTACCGCATCCCATTCCTCCCAGTTTACCAAGTTTAACACTAGGGCTATCAAAAATTGACAATACATTCGCTTTGACTAAGTTACCATCTTACCGCATCCATTACTCGCAGTTTATCAAATTTAACATTAGGTCTGTATACAGTTGACAATACGTTCGCTTTGACTAGGTTACCATCTTTCCTACTGGACTAAACAAGTTCGGACTGAGCTATACAGAAAAATGTCCATTCAAATTTCAATATTGTTTTCTTTTTTACTTTCAAAACCTAACTTGCGACACCCCGCCCCTATGGTTACGTGAGAAGTCATAAGCTGTGGAAGCAAGAAATGAAAATATTCATTAAAAGTGATTGAGTGCAATCTGCTGTTAGAGTCAGGTAGAAGGTTAAACCTATGATGGGTTAGAAAGTTCAATAATGTGAACATATTATGTACTTGTGTATGCATCTCGAAGGCTCCATGTACATACAATATTGATTGGAGACAAATGAAATTAATTTTAGAAACAAGGTATGTCAGCGCAATCCTTTGTTGGCACAAATGCATCGAAAGGGCTATTTAAGAAATCGATTTTCTCAAGTTGAGATACAATAGAAATATATATATACACGACAATGTTGAATGTTCGATTTGTGTAATTTAAACATGAGCTGGGATTTGAATATATTATCTCAATATGGGAAAGACAGATGTGTTGAATATATAAACTGACAGTATCCCAGTACTGAACTGAGAAGAGAATAAAATCAATAATAATAGTAAAACCATAAACGAAAATACGGTGATTGGCGTGGCTATCACTTTCCCCAGGCTTATATGTTTTGGAGGTGAAATGGCAACACTGTCATTTTTTTGTATTGAAAGAAAGTTTTGT
This sequence comes from Pictodentalium vernedei, assembly GCA_031216915.1. NCBI lineage: Eukaryota > Metazoa > Mollusca > Scaphopoda > Dentaliida > Dentaliidae > Pictodentalium > Pictodentalium vernedei. Next base: position 11,934,120 of record CM062291.1, on the reverse strand, counting down.
CGAAATGTTGATGGTTTATGTTTATCAGTGTTTAATGACACTTTCAGCAGCCAAGGTCATATTGTATGGGACAGTTTTTTACAGGTGGAGGAAGTCAGTGTATCAAGAGAGAACCCCAAACATCGACGAGTAACCGCAGGACACTCCATTTTACTTACTCAGAACAACCAGGTAAAAAACCGGACACTCCATCTTACATACTCGGGACAACTTGGAAAATCACCGGACTCGCCATCTTACTAACCTGAGGCAACCTGGAAAATCACCAGACTCTCCAACTTACATACTCGGGACAACTTGGAAAATCACCAAACTCTCCAACTTACATACTCGGGACAACTTGGAAAATCACCAGACTCTCCAACTTACATACTCGGGACAACTTGGAAAATCACCAAACTCTCCAACTTACATACTCGGGACAACTTGGAAAATCACCAAACTCTCCAACTTACATACTCGGGACAACTTGGAAAATCACCAGATTCTTAAACTTACATACTCGGGACAACTTGGAAAACCACCAGATTCTCCAACTTACGTACTCGGGACAACTTGGAAAATCACCAGACTCTCCAACTTACATACTCGGGACAACTTGGAAAATCACCAAACTCTCCAACTTACATACTCGGGACAACTTGGAAAATCACATGACTCTCCAACTTACTAACCTGAGGCAACCCGGAAAATCACCAGACTCTCCAACTTACTAACCTGAAGCAACCTGGAAAATCACCAGACTCTCCAAATTACATACTCGGGACAACTTGGAAAATCACAAGACTCTCCAACTTACTAACCTGATGCAACCTGGAAAATCACCAGACTCTCCAACTTACTAACTCGGGACAACTCACTCAGGAAATCACCAGATTCTCCAACTTACTACCCAGAGGCAACCTGGAAAATCACCGGACTCTTCAACTTACTTACTCGGGACAACTTGGAAAATTACCAGACTCTCCAAATTACTAACCTAAGGCAACCTGGAAAATCACCAGACTTTCCAACGTACATACTCGGGACAACTCAGGAAATCACCGGACTCTCCAACTTACTAGCTCGGGACAACTTGGAAAATCACTAGACTCTCCAACTTACTAACCTGAGGCAAACTGGAAAATCACCAGACTCTCCAACTTACATACTCGGGACAACTCTGGAAATCACCAGACTCTCCAATTTACTAACCTGAGGCAAACTGGAAAATCACCAGACTCTCCAACTTACATACCCATGACAACTCTGAAAATCACCAGACTCTCCAACTTGCTAACCTGAGGCAACCTAAAAAATTACTAGACTCTCCAACTTACATACTCGGGACAACTTAGAAAATCACCAGACTCTCCAACCTACTAACTCGGGACAACTTGGAAAATCACCGGACTCGCCAACTTACTAACCTGAGGCAACCTGGAAAATCACCAGACTCTCCAACTTACTAACTCGGGACAACTCAGAAAATTACCAGGCTCTCCAACTTACTAACTCGGGACAACTCAGGAAATCACCAGACTCCCCAACTTACTAACGCGGGACAACTCAGGAAATCACCAGACTCTCCAACTTACTAACCTGAGGCAACCTGGAAAATCACCGGACTTGCCAACTTACTAACCTGAGGCAACCTGGAAAATCAGCAGACTCTCCAACTTACTAACTCGGGGCAACTCAGGAAATCACCAGACTCTCCAACTTACTAACCTGAGGCAACCTGGAAAATCACCAGACTCTCCAACTTACTAACTTGGGACAACTCAGGAAATCACCAGACTCTCCAATTTACTAACCTGAGGCAACCTGGAAAACCACCGGACTCGCCAACTTACTAACCTGAGGCAACCTGGAAAATCACCAGACGCGCCAACTTACTAACCTGAGGCAACTTGGAAAATCACCAGACTCTCCAACTTACTAACTCGGGAGAACTCAGGAAATCACCAGACTCTCCAACTTACTAACTGGAGGCAACCTGGAAAATCACCGGACTCGCCACTTACTAACCTGAGGCAATCTGGAAAATCACCGGACTCGCCAACTTACTAACCTGAAGCAACCTGGAAAATCACCAGACTCTCCAACTTACTAACTCGGGACAACTCAGGAAATCACCAGACTCTCCAACTTACTAACCCAAGACAATCGAGGAAATCACCAGACTCTCCAATTTTCTAACTTTGGACAACCCGTGTAATTACTGGATTCTCTAAATTACTAACCCAGAACAGCCAGAAAATTACCAGACTCTCCAACTTTCTAACCTTGGGCAACCTGGGAAATCACCAGAATCCCCAGCTTACTAAGTCGGACAACCAGGAAATCACCAGATTCTCCAACTTACTAACGCAAGACAACCCGGGAAATCACTAGGCTCTCCAACTTACTAAATCAGGACAACCAGGGAAATCACCAGACTCTCCAACTTACTAACCCAGGACAACCCGGAAAATCACTGGACTCTCTAACTTACTGACACGGAACAATCTAGGAAATCACTGGACTCTCCAACTTTCTAACCCGTGACGACTCAGGAAATCACTGGACACTCCAACTTACCAACACGGGACAATCCGGGAAATCACTGGACTCTCCAACTTACTAACTCGGGACAACCCAGGAAATCAACAGACTCTCCAACTTACTAGCCTAGGACAACCCGAGAAATCATCAGACTCTACAACTTACTAACCTGGGACAATCTGAGAAATTACTCGACTCACAACAAACAATCCAGGAAATCCCGGTATTCTCCAACTCACTAACTCAGGACAATTCGAGAAATTACTGGACTCTCCAATTTACTAACTCAGGACAATCCGGGAAATCATCTGACTCTATAGCTTACTAACCCGAGAAATCACCAGACTCTTGAACTTTTTTACTTGGGACAAGCTGGGAAATGACCGGACTCTCCAATATATTAACAAGGGACAACCCAGGAAATCACCAGACTCTCCAATTTTCTAACTTTGGACAACCCGGGAAATTACTGGACTCTTTAAATTACTAATCCAGAACACTCAGAAAATTACCGGACTCTCCAACTTTCTAACCTGGGGAAACCTGGGAAATCACCAGAATTTCCAACTTACTAACTCGCAAAAACCCGGAAAATCATCGGACTCTTCAACTTGTTAACCCGAGACAAACCGGGAAGTTGCCAGATTCTCCAACTTACTAACAACTGTTACACAGACAACACACAAATTCACTGGACTCTCCAACTTAGTAATCTAGGACATTCCGGGAAATCATCAGACTTTCCAACCTACAACCTCGAAACAAGTCAGGAAATCACCGGACTCTTCAACTTACTAACCTGGAAAATCACTGGACACTCCAATTCACTAACAACAGACAATCTAAGAAAACACGGGATTCTCCAACTCACTAACTCAGGACAATCCGAGAAATCACTGGACTATCCAACTTACTAACTTGGGACAATTCGGGAAGTCACCGGCTCTCCAACTTACTAACCCAAGACAACCTGAAAAATCACCAAACTCTCCAACAGGCTAAAGCGGAACAACCAGGGAAATCACTGGACTCGCCAACTTGCAAACCTAGGAGAAACTGAGACGTTGCTGGACTCTCCAACTCCAACAGACAACCTAGGAAATCACCAGACACTCCAACTTACTAACCCAGGACAACCCAGGGAATCACTGGACTCCCCAACTTACTAACTGCGGACAACTGGGCAAATAACCAGACTCTCCAACTTACTAACCTGGGACAACCCGGCAAATCGCCAGACTCTTCAACTTACTAACTCAGGACAACTGGGTAAATCACCGGACTCTCCAACTTACTAACCAAAGATGCAGGAGAAATCACCAGACTCTGCAACCTACTAACCCGGGACAACCCGGGAAATAGTCGAACTCTCCAACTTACTAACCCAGATAACCTGGGAAATCACTAGACTCTCCAACTTACTAACTCGGGACAACCCAGAAAATCACCAGACTCTCCAACTTACTAACAGAGGACAACCCGGGGAATCATTGGACTCTCCAACTTACTAACTCGGGACAACCCAGGAAATCACCAGATTCTCCAACTTACTAACAGAGGACAACCCGGGAAATCACTAGACTCTCCAACTTCCTAACTCGGAACAACTCGTTAAAGAACAGGACTCTCCAACATGCTAACCTCCGACAAAGACGTTTTGGGACTCTCTAACTTACTAACAACGGACAAACCAGGAACTTACTAACTCGGGACAACCCGGGAAATCCACGGACTCACCAACTTACTAACCTGGGACAACCCGTAAAATCGCCAGACTCTCCAACTTACTTACTCGGGACAACTCGGCAAATCGCCAGACTCTCCAACTTACTAACTCGGGACAACCCGGCAAATCACCAGACTCTCCAACTTACTAACCTGGGAAAACACGGCAAATCGCCAGACTCCCCTACTTACTAACCCGGGATAACCCAGGAAGTTGCCCGACTCTCTAACTTACTAACCTGGGACAACCCGAGAACTCGCCATACTCTCCAAATAATCCGGGAAATCACCGGACTCTCCAGCTTTCTGCCCCAGGACAACCTGGGAAATCATTGGGCTCTCCAACTTACTAACTCGGAACTACCCTGGATATCACTGGACTCTCCAGCTTGTTAACCCCGGACAAACCGGGAAGTCGCCAGACTTTCCAACTTACTAACAACAGACAACCCAGAAAATCACTGGACTTTCCAACTTACTAACCTGAGACAACCCTGAAAAATCACCTGACGCTCCAACCTACTGACCCGGGACAATCTGGGAAATTACCAGACACTCCAACTTACTAACTTGGAACAACCCTTGAAATCACCAAACTCTACGGCTTGCTAACCCGGGACAACCCTGAAAATTACCTGACGCTCCAATCTACTAACCCGGGACAATCTGGGAAATCACCAGACACTCCAACTTACTAACTTGGAACAACCCTCGAAATCATCAAACTCTACGATTTGCTAACCCGTGACAAACTGGGAAGTTGCGGGACTCTGCAACTTATTAACAACAGACAATGTAGGAAATCACCTGGAAATGACTGGACTCCCCAACTTACTAACTGTGAAAACTGAGCAAATCACCAGACACTCCAACTTACTAACTCAGCACAACCTGGGAAATCACCGGACTCTCCAACTTACTAACACAAGACACAGGAGAAATCTCCAGATTCTGCAACTTACTAACCCGGGACAACCCGGGGAATAGCCGAACTCTCCAACTTACTAACCCAGATAACCTGGGAAATCACTAAACCCTCCAACTTATTAACTCTGGACAACCCAGAAAATCACTAGACTCTCCAATTTACTAACTCAGCACAACCTGGGAAATCACCAGAGTCTCCAACTTACCAACCCAGGACAACCTAGGAAATCGCCCTACTCTCTAACTTACTATCCCGGGACAACCGGAGAAATCACGAGACCCTCCAACATACTAACCTAAGACAATAGGGTAAATCACATACTCTCCAACTTACTAACTCGTGACAACCCGGTATATCCCCAGACTCTCCAACTTTATAACTCGGAACAACCTGGAAATCACCAGACTCTCCAACTTAATAACCCAAGAGAACAAGGGAAATCAGCAGGCTCTCCAACTTATCAACCAGGAATAACCCGGAAAATCACCAGACTCTTCAACTTATTAACCTGAGACAACCTGGAAAATCAACAGACTCTCCAACTTATTAACCCTAGACAAGCCAGGAAATCGCTGGATTCTCCAACTTAGTTACAAAAGACAACCCGCGAAATCACCCGATTCTCCAACTTACTAACCTGGAACAACCCAGGAAATCGCCGAACTCTTCAACTTACTAACGACAGACAACCAAGGAAATCACCAGACTCTCCCACTTACTAACTTGGGACAACCCGGGAAATCATCAGACTTTCCTAACGTACTAATTTGTAACAACCTGGAAAGTCAATGGACTCTCCAACTTACTAATTCGGGACAACCCAGGAAATCTCTGGACTCTCCAACGTACTAACTCGGGCAATACAAGAAAGCACCAGGTTCTCCGATTTACTAACCCGGGACGATACGGGAAATCACTGAACCCTCCAAATTACTAACCCGGAATAACCCAGAAAATCACTGCACTCTCCAACGTACTAAGCCAGAACAACTCGGGAAATCACTGGACTCTCTAACTTACTAACTCGTGACAACCCGGGAAATCACTGGACTCACAAACTTACTAACTTGGGACAACCCTGGAAATCACTGGACACTCCAACTTACTAACCCGGACCAACTCGGGGAAGCACTGAACTCTCCAACTTACTAACAACAGACAACACTGGAAATCACCTGTTTCTCCAATTTACTAACTCAGGCAATCTGGAAAATCACAGGACTCTCCAACTTACAAACTCAGAACAATCCAGGACATCACTGCATTCTCCCACTTGCTAACAACAGACAACCCGGGAAATCACCGGACTCACTAACTTACAAAGATCGGACAACTCAGGAAATATCACCTTCCTGGACTGTCCAACTTACAAACACTGTACAACCCGAGAAAACACTAGACTATCGAACATACTAACTCGGAACAACCCGAGAAATCACTAAACCCTCCAGATTATTAACCCGGAACAACTCAGAAAATCACTGCACTCTCCAACTTACTAAGCCAGAACAACCCAGAAAATCACTGGACTCTCCAACTTACTAACTCGTGACAACCCAAGAAATCACTGAACTCACCAACTTACTAACTCGGGACAACTCGGGAAATCACTGGACTCTCCAACTTACTAACTCGGGACAACCCAGGAAATCACTGGACACTCCAACTCACTAACCCTGACCAACCAACTTACTAACAACAGACAACCCTGAAAATCACCAAAATCTCCAATTTACTAACTCGGGCAATCTGGGAAATCACTGGACTCTCCAACTTACTAACCCAAAACAATCAGAGAAATCATCAGACTCTCCAGCGTTCTAACTTGGGAAAACCTGGAAAATCACGGGCCTCTGCAACTCAGTAACTAACAATGCAGGGAACCAACGGACTCTCCAACTTACCAACCTGTTGTAACCTGGAAATCACTGGACGCTCCAACTTACTAACCCAAGACAGCCGGGAAAATCACCAATACTTAGTCAGGACAACCTAGGAAATCACCAGACTCTCCAACTTACTAACCCTGAACAATCAGAGAAATCATCAGACTCTCCAACTTTCTAACTTGGGACAACCTGGAAAGTCACTGGACTCTGGAACATAGTAACTAACAATCCAGGAAATCACCGGACTCTCCAACTTACTAACCAATTGGAACCTGGAAATTACTAGACTCTCCAACTTACTAACCCAAGACAGCCGGAAAAATCACCAAACTCTCCCGCCTACTACCCCAAGACAACCCGGGAAATCTCCAACTCACGAACTCGGAACAACCCGGGAAATCACTGGACACTCCAACTTACTAGCCTGTGGCAACCTGGGAAATCACTAGACTTTCCAACTTACTAACCCGAGACAACTGGAAAAACCCCCAGACTCTCCGTCTTACTTACTTGTGAGAACCAGGAAAATCACCAGATTTTCCAACTTACTAACATCCCAGGAAATCATCAGACTCTGCATCTTACTATCCTGGGGAAACATGGGAAATCAATGAACTCTTCAACTTACAGACCCAAGACAACCGGGGAAATCACCAGACTCACCAACTTACTTACTTGGGATAACCTTGGATATCACCGGACTGTTGAACTTACTAACCCGGGACAACCCAGGAAATCACAGGGCTCTCCAACTTACTATCTTGGGACAATCTGGGAAATCACTGGACCCTCCAACTTACTCACTCGTAACAACCTGGGAAATCACTGGACTCTCCAACTTACTCAGTCGTGACAACCTGGGAAAGCACTGGGCTCTCCAACGTACCCACTCGTGACAACCTGGGAAATCACTGGACTCTCCAACGTACTAACAGGAGACAACTCAGGATATCAAAACTCTACCTTTACATCTGAAGTCAAAGGTAGGAAAGGAAACTGAACTCCCTCAACACCAATGACATAATAAATAGATAACAAAAGTAACTTCACTCCCTCATCACCAATGACATAATAAATAGGTAACAAATGTAACTTCACTCCCTCAACACCAATGTCATATTAAATAGATAACACATGTAACTTCACTCCCTCAACACCAATGACATAATAAATACGTAACAAATGTAACTTCACTCCCTCAACACCAATGACACAAGAAATAGCTAACAAATGTAACTTCACTCCCTCAACACCAATGTCATAATAAATAGATAACAAATGTAACTTCACCCCCTCAACACCAATGACACAAGAAATAGGTAACAAATGTAACTTCACTCCCTCAACACCAATGTCATAATAAATAGATAACACATGTAACTTCACTCCCTCAACACCAATGACACAATAAATAGGTAGCAAATGTAACTTCACTCCCTCAACACCAATGTCATAATAAATAGGTAACAAATGTAACTTCACTCCCTCAACACCAATGTCATAATAAATAGATAACAAATGTAACTTCTCTCCCTCAACACTAATGCCATAATAAATAGGTAACAAATGTAACTTCACTCCCTCAACACCAATGACATAATAAATAGGTAACAAATGTAACTTCACTCCCTCAACACCAATGACATAATAAATAGGTAACAAATGTAACTTCACTCCCTCAACACCAATGACATAATAAATAGATAACACATGTAACTTCACTCCCTCAACACCAATGTCATAATAAACAGATAACAAATGTAACTTCTCTCCCTCAACACCAATGTCATAATAAATAGATAACACATGTAACTTCACTCCCTCAACACCAATGACACAATAAATAGGTAACAAATGTAACTTCACTCCCTCAACACCAATGTCATAATAAATAGGTAACAAATGTAACTTCACTCCCTCAACACCAAGGTCATAATAAATAGATAACACATGTAACTTCACTCCCTCAACACCAATGACATAATAAATATTTAACAAATGTAACTTCACTCCCTCAACACCAATGTCATAATAAATAGATAACAAATGTAACTTCACTCCCTCAACACAAATGTCACATTAAACAGATAACAAATGTAACTTCACTCCCTCAACACCAATGACATAATAAATACGTAACAAATGTAACTTCACTCCCTCAACACCAATGACACAAGAAATAGGCAACAAATGTAACTTCACTCCCTCAACACCAATGTCATAATAAATAGATAACAAATGTAACTTCACTCCCTCAACACCAATGACATAATAAATAGATAACACATGTAACTTCACTCCCTCAACACCAATGTCATAATAAATAGGTAACAAATGTAACTTCACTCCCTCAACACCAATGACATAATAAATAGGTAACACATGTAACTTCACGCCCTCAACACCAATGACACAATAAATAGGTAACACATGTAACTTCACTCCCTCAACACCAATGACACAATAAATAGATAACAAATGTAACTTCACTCGCTAAACACCAATGACATAATAAATAGATAA